>PVHY01024662.1:0-19351 GCA_004024945.1 Uropsilus gracilis
TGTTTTTAAATTTCCAAGGGTAAGTAATGCTATGTACCTTTTAGGGAAAATGTTTAGGAACCAATAATTCTACAGGTGTCCAAGTTAATGTTCACAAAAAAATCGGTCTGATATTCTAGACCTCAGAAAGTAAACATGCCATCTCTGAGATTACACGAAGACATTCAGTTGGTAGATAAAGCAAGACAAATAACAAGATGGGGAAGATACAATATAAGTATCCAGGTGTTAAACCGTGAGACCAGTTCAAGATAAATTACTCTCAATAATTACAGCTATTATGGCTATAAAATTTAATTTGGGAATCAAAATAATTACTGAAAGAGAAGCTATACATTGTTAGTAATAATAATGTAAGCCGAAAATTCCATATTATGTAACGATATGACAATGGTTGAAAGGAGAAAATAAGTAATACTGTACTAAATATTATGTCTTACATAAAAGAAAGGCAATAGATATTATTTTATTCTTGCTATTGAAAATTAGGTAAAAATTATTTCATAATAACTAGTAGCATGGTAAAGAGAGTATTATATTTATTCCAAGGTATTAGAAGGACAAAAATTAGATAAGAAAAATGTACCTCAAAATGTACATGGGTTGCTCTAAACAGTACAGTTTATGTAATTTTATTGTCTTTTTATATCTCCCCATTTTTATAATTAGCACATATCATTTTATAATATATAGAAAAACTATGAAGTCATTACAGTAAAAGTCTGTTCCTTTTAAAACCACACATATATCCAATAAACTACCTTTATCTGCTTATAAAACCAGATAACCAAGCTAACTGAATTTTTCTCTTTCTTTGTCATCTGTAGTCCCAATAAGAAAGCTCTCTACTTCAAAGTCAGGAATATGGCAAATAATTGATATACCGGAACACTCTGTGAATGTGTGAAATGATTTTTGCTCTTTCGATTAGCAACGGATGAAGGGAAAACTCATTGAGAGAGGTGTAGTACTCAACATGGACATCCATCGTCACTAAATCACCTACACAGAACTTTTTCCTTTAGGCATGAAAAATGTAACATTATTAATTCTACTATTAGCATCACCACCAGCAGCATTACCTTCAATTCTGTTGTCACCACCACTATCACAACCACCACCATCATCACCAACATCATCATCATTGCCTTCATAACTGACTTTCACTGAGCAGCTATTATGTGTCAGCCGAGATATCTTGCACACCTCATCTCCTGTCAATTCTCACTATAAATCTGAGTTAGAAATTCTGTCTCCTTTTTATCACTGCTTGCTTGTTAACAGATGACCCAGCATGGTGTATAGTGATTTTTAAAACTTGTGAATATTTGTGAACATTTATGTGAATAATAAAACAGATATTACAGACATATGGCGATTAGAAGAAAGGAAACGTCTAACTCTGTGGGCCTCATGGAGCTGTCTAGCACAGAAAGTAATGACATTACTTAGATTCATTTGCTCATCCTCAGGCTGTTGAACAACTGCACATTTGTGAAAGGCACACATCAAGAACTGGGGCGACCAGGGGGGAGGTAGACCAGAAAGACAAATTCAGGAGAGGAAATAAGATAAGTAAAACTAACTATAAACCAAGTCCAAACACAGCAAGTATGCTCACAAGAATAAATGTAAGATGCTGAGAGTTCAAATGGAACTACCATTCAATGCAGCAATTCCATTTCTGGGAATCTACCCAAGGGACACCAAAACACTAATTCAAAAGGAAACCTATACTCCTGTGTTTATTGCAGTACTATTTACAATAGCCAGGATATGGAAATGATTGAAAGATCCCAAAATGGATCAACGAAAATTAGGCTCAAAAAGTTGTGGTACTTTTACACAATAAAATATTATTCATCAGTCAAAACAGACAAACATGTCATTTGTGGCAGCATGGATAGAGCTAGAAGGAGTCATGCTAGCGGAAATAGGTCAGAAAGAAAAAGATAAATACCTGATGGATGCTCTCACTTATATGTGGGATATCAGGAAAACAAACAAAAGGACAAGAAAATGCAAAAACTCAAACTGACAACAGAATTAAAGCATACAGCAAGGGTGGGGCAAGGAGGGAGGGAGATGTCAAAGGAAGGATGAGCACGAGATCAAGATGGTGGTTCACAGGTGACATGGTGGTGGGAAAACCTCAGGGAGTACAACATTGTAAAAAAATATGTGTGTGTGTGTGTGTGTGTGTGTGTGTGTGTAGTCAATAAAAAAGAAAAAAAAGATGCTAAGATTTCAAAGAAGCAACTTCCAGTTGGGGGTAATGGAAGATAACTGTGGGCACACTATGGGGAGTGGTGACTCGATATATGGTGGGAATGAAGCATAGTTGTTAGGGAAAACACAGGACATTGCAAGGAATTGCAAGGAATCAAACTGGCTGGAGTGGGTGTAGCCGGGTAAGCTGGGATCAGCTGGTCCAGGAGAGGCCCTGCATGACTCATCAGAGGCCTCAAGCCTTATTTGAAAAGTGCTGGGGACAGGCTGTGGAGGAGGAGGTCACAGCCACTGGGAGAGTCATCGATCAGCAGGAAGGTGGCGGGGGAGAGGTAAAATGGAGAGGGGAGAATGGAAGCAAGAGGGTGGACCTGGGGGCTGGGTGAACATGGGCACAGAAGGAGAACCCAGGTCTTCATGCCAACCCAGAGCTGCAAAGCCCTCCTGAGGGCCCAGAAGGCCTGCCGTCACCTCCTGTTACCTTCTGAACTTGCTTCCCTCCTGTGCCCTGCTGGCCCACGCAGCAGCCACCACGGCCAGTGTGGCTTCTGTAAACACTGTATCTGGGACACACCTAGCCAGGAGCTCCTTTCTCTTGGTTTGGAAATTCCTCCCAAATTATTTGCACTCATGCCCCAAATTCTCTTGCTCTTCCCCTTCAAGTCTTTCCCCCTGTTGACTTCGTGTTGAGAGACACCTAACCCGCTCTCTCCTATAGCCCCGGGCCCTGTATCTTGCCACATTTTTCCCATGTGAATATTATGCTGTAAATACTATATATTTTAGTAATTTATAGTTTTACTGTGAGACTGTCCTCCCCAGAATGTCAGCTGCCTTCCTCTTTACCTGTCTCTTCCTCTCCCTCCTCCTCCACTTCCTCTTCATTTTCTCTTCCTCCTCCTTTTTTCTTCTTCCTCCTTCTCTCTCTGTCTCTGTCTGTCACTCTATCTCTGTATCTCTTTCCCTCTCCAAATACACTTTAGCAGCTACATTATTTTTTGAAGGGACACCTGAACAGTTGATCTCCCATTATCAATAAAAATAGATGCTTTTATAATATCAAGTCTTGGAACTGCTTGAGCATTCGGTTGCCTGGAACTATATTAAAGTCAGTGATATGCAATCCATTAGCCGCACTGTGCTCTTTACCTCCCTGGGAGAAGAAGAAACAGCATCAACAAGGTTTCTTCTCCCCTACGCAGCAAAGAAATGAAGGCCTTTGAAGAAACCACCTACGTGAAATCCTGGAGTTGTAATTACTAGACCCTCCAACTTGGCAAACAGAGGTTTTCTTACACTATAAGCATCTCCCAGATAATGGTTCATCCTGGTAGGAGGCAGGGTGGTTGCAGATTCATGGCTTCAAGAAAATGTTAAATTTGGACATTAGCACTGTTGCTTGTGAAGAAAATTCCCGGCATTCATCCTGGCTGGGGTCAGGCATTGTTTTTGGCTGCTCTGAGGTCAGCTCAGCCTTTCTGTACCTGCTAGTAGTGCAATGAATTTGCTAACTTCTCAGAAAAGTGAAAGGACACAGTAAATTAAGTTGCTTCTACTCCCCTCTGGTTTATATGAAAAAATAAACTTCAGTATATATATTAAAAAAAAAATCCTATGTTTAAAAAAAAAAACACCAAAAACCCAGAGTTATATAGTTATGTGGTTCTCCTCCCCAGAGGCTAGGCCTTTGAACTGTGGAAGGACCCATAATGTAGTCATTTCAGTAGACCAGGCAACAGCTTTGAAGGGGTACCCTGGCCAGGATTGGCTCATCTCACCTGGCAGCAACAAAACGGGGGGGGGGGGGAATTACCTCCTCTTCCTATTACCACCTGTTCCCATGCTCACCTCTCCATCTGTATCCTCCATTGCCCCTTCCCAGCATTCTCCAGAGCTACCACACCTGACCAGATGGGCCTCTCCCCACCACGGAGGTCTAGTTTCTTCTTATTTATCTATTTATCTATCTATTTATTTATTTATTTGTTTGTTTGTTTGTTTGTTTATGTATGTATGTATGTTTTTTCCCCCACTTTCTCTTATTATTATTATTTTTTTTAGTTAGTGGAAGGAAAGCAGTTCTTTCCTCAACTATTTATTTAGGAACTTGGTTTAAGAGAACACCCCTGGTAGCCACTAGCATTTGCTAATTAAAGAGCCATAAAAATAAAAACAAGATTCGTGGATGCGCTCTTTGGTTCACAAAGCTTTCCTCTTACTTGAAGGACATAAAAGAATTAGAGAAGCTTTAAATCTCCTTTCTAAAAAAGATCTCCTTTCTAAAAAAGGAGAAAGCATAAAAAAGGAGAAAGCTGTTCTCACTGCTACTTCCAAATCTCCCTCCCGAGCATTTAATGACTGGGATCTGATTTGCATTCAGAACCTGGAGGCAGAGGCTGTGAGGGAGGAGGAGGCTTTCATTTTTGCATCCTTCCCATCACAGAGAGGCAAGGCAGAGGTCAGAGCAGGTGCTGGGGCCTGGTTCACCATGAGCCCGAAGAGGGAGACTCCCTACTTAAGCAACCCAAGTCAGGCTGTGGTTCAGCTAGTGAGCAGCAAACAAGATTGAAAGATGGGGATCTGAACTGCTTGATGCCACTCTGCCATCAAATAAGGTCTGAGGATAAAGCTAGTGCATCCTCAGTGGAGAACAGAGCCAACCTGAAACATGTAGAAAGCTCCAACCTTGATCATGCTACTTGAAGGCCTGGAGAGAGGAGGCGACCTCTTCAAGGTCACATGCAGTGACCTGGATCTAGAACCCCAGCCACTGACACCCAGACTGGCCTTCCCCCATCCTGGGGTCCCTGACTTCCACTTGGAGCCCACCCAGCGGCTCTCCTCTGGGCAGCTGGTGGTTTCTAGGCCCTGTTGCTGAAAGGAGCAGGCTGGTCTGACCCCGCTGGGCAAAGCAGAGCTGCCTGCGAAGGCTCAACAGCAAAGTATTGGGAATGCATTTCCCTGGCAGACCTGGTGGAGCCTGGTTGAGTGTGAATAGCTCATAGCTGGAGCCTGGCTAGTGAGGAGCTCAGAGCTGGCTTTGAAAACGCCCCAGGGGCTCTCTCCAAACTGGCAGCTGAAATGCAGCCACACCGGTTCAGGCTATTTTAAGCTTTGGAAACCAAGGGAGGTGAGGCGGGTGAAGCAGCGGGCACATGGGTTCCCCGGGCAGTGTTCTCTGGGCCACCAAGGTCATTCTGGGCCCTGCCCCCCTCACCTGTGACCTTGCTTTCCTCCTCCCTCTTCTCCCTCAAAGGATGAGAAGAATGGAGCTTTCCAGCTTCAGAGGGGAGGGGCTGAAAGGCGCATCCGTGGGGGTGGAGGGTGAGGGCGATGCTCCTCAACAGGAAGATGGCACAGGTATTGTCTGCCAGATCCTGAGTGCTCCCTCCCCCAGGCTGACTTATTGACACTGATTTTAGTTGATCCTCACAGCCACCCTTTGCGGTGTGAACAGCTGTTACTGCTGTCACAGGAAGACACAGAGGCAGGGACCAAGAGCAGGCTGCCCAAGTGTGCCCAAGTACCCTGCGGTGACAAAACTGGGGATGAACCTGGCTGTACTGTGATCCTAATTCCTATGCCCTCAGCCCAGCGATCACCCCTCCGAGGTGGCGTTCTGTCCCAGCAGCTCTTGAGGTGCTGCTTTAGCAGCCCCATTTCTCAGATAGGGAGACTGGCTCTCAGAGAGCTGAAGCAACCTGCATAAGGCCAGCCGAGGCCATGCTCAGTGTGAATGGTGCCCAAGAAATTGGGTGAAAAGAAAAATAAAGGCTTTTTGCCTTGAACTAGAATACCTATGCCTGCTTTTCCCTAGGAAGCAGGCTCTAAACAGTTTATTAGCATTTTCACTGTTCACCTACTATTGGTATGCAAAAACCAGCTACCAGCTTCTCTCAGCTCTCTCCCCCTCTCTCAGGCCTAAAAAAGAAAAACTTAGAAACACAGTTTAAACTTTAGACTAGTTTGCCTCAATTTGCCCTCTTCTAAACTTTCGTGGGTTCTTTCCACCATCCCCAGCCTTCTCACCAAAATCTCAAGTCAAAGCAAGACTCTCAGAGTGCAGACTAATTTATTTCTAACAAAGTGATTTTCTAGTTACTACAAAAGGAAACATGTAAGTAAAACTCTAAATTACTTTAACATTGTCCAAAACCTTTCTCAACATTGTCCAAAGTCCTTTCCCCAGATTGTCCAAAAATCCTCGGTCTCTCAGTCCTGATCATCTCAACAACATCAGGCAGAGTTCATCTCTGTGTTTTCGAAGACATCTTCCTTTGGCGTGCTCCAACTCTTCCGTGCTGTCTTCTCCTTGTCGTCCTCCTCCAGGTAGTAGAAGAAATGTCATGGTACTGGAACCAGCAAAGCTCACTTTCTTTTCAGGCCTTACTTTCACACGGCCTCTCCCAGACTCAAGTTAAACTCAGCAAAACAAACTCCATCATGGAGTTCAAATCTCCAAACTCCTTAGCTTCCTTTAACAGACACTCCTAACCTGGGCCAGCCAAAGGCTGCAGGCCCCAGGCCTTGGCCACATGGCCAAGCTCATATGGCTCACATCTTCATACTGCAAAGTCCCTGACCATCCCACAAAATGGCCGATCTGCATCCCCAATCAGAATTCCAATCTAATCCCTTTCTTTGTTTCAAATCTCTTTATATATCCTTATTTCCTGCCAAGAGAACTCCTGAGGTAGAAAGCCCTGTCAGGCCTGTATGTTAATTCAAATCCTACCAGCTCTTAGTAACATTAACAATTCTAAAGCAAGACACAATGGCACGGGGTGGGGGGGGGGTAGGTGCCCCCTATCACCCACAGGTCAGTCTCACCCCTTGGCCAGTTCCTTCCATACATTTCCAGTCCTCTGAACCAGACTCCCTGGCTCTCTAGGAGCCTCCTTTAATCCCTCCCCCTCATAACCCAAGGAAGCCAAGGTCCCGAGAGGGTGTGTGACTTGCCTAAGGCCATGCAGCTGATGGTTGGGTGCTGGAACCCAGACTCTGAACACCGTAGCTGTATGCTAAGCACTAGCGTCTCCCCTCCTGTGGCAGTTTCCGGGGTGTTTTTCCACATTTCTGGCTAAACTGCTTTTGTCAGTGGCTTCTACCACTCTGGCTTGATGTTTCTTTGTCAAATTATCTTGTGCTCTGGTGAGAACTTAATGATCTGTAATGGCACACAGAGGAAGTTCTGTGATGGCCATTGTCTCCAGAAGGAGAGGACTCCCTTTCCCAGCTGCAGTCGTCCTTAATACAGTGTTGACATGTATCCTCTTTGCCACCAAAGTCCTGAGTTCAGCTCTAATGAAACATAAATGGCGAAAGTCCTGCCTGTAGGAACCAACTTGGTTTTTTTTTTTTGTTTGTTTGTTTGTTTTGTTTTTTTTTTGAGACTAGGTCTCGCTATTTTTGCCTGTGGAACTGCAGGCTCTCATTGCCCGGGGTACCACAGACTCAAGCAATCCCCAGCCTCAGCTTCCCAGGTAGCTGGGATTACAGGCGTGCGCCACCACACTCAGCTATTTTTTTGGAACTAGGTCTCGCTACAGGCCCCAGGAGGGACTTGAACCGTGATCCCTAGCCCCAGCCGCTTCATAGGCTGAAGCTTGCAAGCACGAGCCCGGCCTGGAACCTCCTTGTTGCATTCTCCTTACCAACACCTGTTGGCAGGTGGGAGGGGGCTGGCAGTGTGAACGGTGGGGGTGCTAGAAAGCCTGAAGCCTGGGAGCCAGAAGGCACTTGATACAATCTGGCTTTTCCTGGGTATTTTAGATGATCTGCTTTTTTTCAATTTGATTCTTAATTGGTATAAAGTATGTGACACAATTCCAAATAATACTGCAAGTATGGCAGAAAGCCACATTCTCATTTCTTGATTTATTCCTCCTTTGAAATCAGTGCACATTCACCAAGCTTCTTGGAGCCAGGTGGGATGAAAGCCAGGTGCTGAGGATCCAGAAATGGCTTCAACCAGGTCCTGCCTGCCAATGCACATGCCAGCAGCTGTCCCTTGGGTGGGAGGTTGGGGACCCCAAGCTTCACGCAGACCTGGGAGGCTGCCTAGGTAGGAGATGGGGTGTTTCAGGCAGAGGGAGGGACTGTAAGCAAAGTCCTGGAGCTGGAATGAGCGACCTGAGGGACTGGAAGTCATAGTGGCCATGGGGAGACGACTGGGGGGAGCAATGGAGCTGAAGAGCTTGGCAGGTTTGGTTTTGAAGAGCCCTGCATTTTATGGAAAGGAATTTAAACTGTCTCCTGGAGGCCACCAAGAGCTATTAAAGAGGTTAGGCAGGAATGTGACATGCCAGGCTTTCTATTTTAGAAAGATCTCTCTGGCTGCCTCGGGAGGGTGGACTGGACAGCCAGCGGGACCAGCAATGAAGAAGCCATTTAGGGGAGGACGTCAGAGGTAAGAGGGCAGGTGGAGGCAGCTAAGTGTCTGCTCTGGGACCCAAGAGGGGAGGATAGAGATGAGACGACATGTGAAGTGAGATCTTTAAGAAGAAAGAAAGCAGTGAAAAATGAACTTTTTTTTTAGTTTAACAACAAGGTTTACTTTCAAAGGAACATTAACAGAGAAAACAAAAAGTCGTTAAAGCCACAAGTGGCCAGTCATCTTATCCCAGTCACCATTTTCAGTCCCAAATGTCCCAAAGACACAAATCCATGATGGTGCCCCTTTACCCTCCAAACCTGAGGCAGGCACTCTCCAAAGTCCAGTCTTTCTCCGGAGTCTTCTCCTTGCTTCTTCTCTCTCCAGTGTTCTGAGCTGCTTTACTTCTCCAAGGTGCTTCAAACCACTTTGACAAAATGCTGATCCCATGTCAGCTTTCCAAATCCCTGGCCTTCTCCAGGTATCAGCTCACTATGCCTCCTTGCTGCGGTGCCACACTTTCCACCGGCCACTATTGAACATTTTTCTGTTAAGATGGATGTTTGGGTGACTGACACACTAAAAAGGGGGGAAGGGTCTTTTTAAGAACTTAAAAACATACAGTAAACAATTACAGTATCCATGGAGTTAGGATAATAAGAAAGAATTCCTGTAACTCCATCACCACAGTACAGCCAGTGTGCATGCTTTGATTTATTTCCTTCTAATGTTTCCTTCTAACTCGTGGCCCCAAGTCAGTTTCTAGGACGACACTCTTGTCTTGTGCGCCTGGGGGTGGATGGGAATCACGATAAGCTTCTTCAAATCTAGAAAAGACTTATGTTCAACCCATTCTCTGCCTTATAGCCACTTGCTTTGGTTCAGGACTCAGTTTTGAGTGCTTTACAGTTTCATTTGTTCCATAGCTTGGTGTACCCAATTATCTGTTCCCTCCGACCTCCCCACTAGCCATAAAAATGAATAAGATGATGGAACACTTCATGCTTTGTGTCCTGGAAAATTCGGCCTGAGATGCCAAGAAATGACAGTCTTCAGATTAATCCTCGCCATGGCCTGGGAGGCCCATGTATTGGAGTAGTCGGTGGGGAGAACACAGAATTTTCTCGAACACTCCGGCATTTTCACTGCCAAAATAGTCTCTGAGCCCCATTCGGTTTTGAGCCTTGCTCCACAGGGAGTACCCAGCCTGGAAAATGGAAAGTAATTGATGGGAAGCCTACAGGAAAGTTGTCCTGGCTCTAGCTGGCTCTCATGGGTCAGAACAGTACGCTGTTGGCAAGCTCGGTGTTTTGCATAGGCATGGACAGAGCTGCAGCCTTCTTTGGGGAAGGTATTATGTAGAATGTCAGCAGGGCTACCTTTGAATGAAAGGCCCTGGGGGCGGGGGACAAGCAGACAGTGGCCTTATTCTGTGTTATCAGGTTGAAGGGTGATCTTGGGCAAAGTAGACGTTTGAGAAGCGAGGCAAGTCTGGAAGATGAGCCAAGTGAGTTTGCTAACCCGGGGTGTAGAGGCTATTTCAATGGGGTGCTGGCAAAGGAGAAGCCCCTGGATTCATTCCTTGGATTCTCTGTGTCCTCCATGGCCACTGGGAGCCTTCCCTCTCCTGACTGGTCTCAGGGAGAAAATGAATGGGGATCTGTGGATCCAGGGTGGGAGGGACAGGGAAAGCAGGAGATGGACATTGAGGGACCGGGAAAATGCTCAAAACTGAAAGCAGGAGTTGGAGCCATTTTTATCTCACATGCCCTTGTCAGGGGAGTGGGACGGAGTCCAGCACTCTGCTGTTCTCTGGGCCTGGGCCAGTGCGTTTACCATGACAATGGCTGCTCTATGTTCTTTCACTGAGCGCTGGATGACTTTACAGGCCCCATGTGGCCTGGTGGCTAGAGCTGAGAAAGCTCCCTGTTGAATTTCTGGCAGAGCCCAGCAGCCGGAGAGGAACACAGGCGGTGAGGTACCCAGGAGGCCAGATGACCCCAAGGGATGCTCAGAAGGGGCACTTCGCCCGCTACAGGAGGACTGTCCAGGACACAGCAGGTCCCCTTCTTCGCTCCTGGGGCCTTTAACTCCAGAACTCGGTCTTTTACGCTGAAATGAAGGCTGGGCTCCATGTGGGCCCTGGAAGATTCTCAGACAGTGCCTCAGTGCTTGTGACTTCCTCTGGGGAGAGCCCTCCATACTCTGCCCACGTGAAAATGCCCACGAGGCCAGCGGCCTGGAACCGTGTGGACAGGCAGGTGGCTGAGTGGTCATCCAGCTGCAGGCTGGCTTTGAAACGGACTGGTCTCTTTAAAAATAGACAAAGAAAATCAGATTTTTTTTCTTTTTTTAGGAAACCAATGATAAAGGAATTGTGACATAAACAAAGAAAAATGTAAACACTCTGTTCTCCTGCGAGCAATAAAGACAGTGAACAGGGAAATGCCAGGAGCCATGACCCGTGGCGCACACTCTTCCTGCGTGCACACAGGGGGACACTCTCGTTTTGAGGTCTCTGTCAATAGAAAGCTAGAACTCAGTGAAGGAAATGAGCTACAATAATAATTACGATTGTTTAGCTTTTTCTTTCAATCAAAATAGCTCTGAGTGCAACTTAATCTCTTATGTCAACACGAGCAGGAGAGCCCGCCGCTCCATATCCACACCCAGGGCACAGGCATCTGGGGGAGAATCTTTCCATAAGGAAGTGGGTTTCTGTTACCCCATAGCACGCTCCACTCCCAGAGCTCCCAGAGTCCTTTGCTTCAGTCCAGTTCCCGGAGGGAGAGATGACCACCTAGAGTTTCGCAACTCAGAGACAAGTATAACCATTGAGACCACTTTACAAGCACTTGGAAGGAGGCGGGGGGCTTGCTGTAAATGGATAGAGGTCACTCCTCTTGCCCCTCGATTTTTGTTTCCAGAAGAACCCGGAGGAGGCACAACGTGGGCGCCATCTCTGCCTTGGCTGCTAAGGGAACAGGAGCTGCGACCTCCTCCTTCGCCCCACACAGCTGCTGCTGCTCAGCCGTTATCTC
Organism: Uropsilus gracilis; assembly: GCA_004024945.1. NCBI lineage: Eukaryota > Metazoa > Chordata > Mammalia > Eulipotyphla > Talpidae > Uropsilus > Uropsilus gracilis. Next base: position 11,644 of record PVHY01024662.1, read on the forward strand.
TGGGTGTCTCCCAAGCTGGAGTTCTCCTCTCACCTTGCCTTTTCCACCTTTGGGCACATGACAGATATCCCAGGGAAATGCCTCCTCTTTGGGAAGCACATTCTAGGAAGACAAAGGCCCACAGTGTCTCCTGGGAGGACCCAAGAATACGGAACAGCCAGGACCCTACAGCATTAGGAGCTTGCGTGCGGCTGGAGTTGGTGCAGTAGCAGCTGCAAGCTGAAAGGGCTTCCCTTTCCAACGCTCTAAAACCACCTGTCTCCCGGACCCCAAAGGAGCAGGCTTTTAACTATAGTCTGTTTGCACTGCTGCAAAGCATCCAAATCCAATAATTATCGACTGGTCTCTGTACTGATGGGGTAAGAAATAGAGGATGCCAAGGGTTTCAATTAAACTTTTGATTGTGTCAAGTAGAGACCAGTGCGGGAAAGCTCAAGGGGAGATGCCTGCAGAACAATCTCGCTGTACAGGATCCAAGACCAGAGCTGAGTGACACTGGGCTTCACAGAGAGTGGAGGTGGGAGCTGACTCTTGGTTGTGCTGGGCATGCCTGTGCTAGGTTTCCTTCCCCCATACCACTGACCAGAGGTGTGTGCACGAGTTGAACTTTGCACTCCTGCGGGTTACAAAAGTCATTCATCTCATCACAGTTGTGTCCTTCACAGGGTGTGGCACTAAGGATGCGACCTTGTGTTGTTGGTCACTGAATTCATGGGCCATCACCTTGTGCTCCATCCTTTAAGAGACCATCCAACCTGTCTGTTTCTATCATGACTGCTCTCCTTTGGGTCTGTGAATTACCTAGCATGTTTTTCCTCCTGGAATTCTGGACACACATGACTTAGCATGATCTTCTAAACCTCTTCTCCATCATGACCTTTGGGTTTTAGTTTCTACCACTAACGGATCCATGTTCTCCTCCATTTTAGTTTAAATTCTTGAGCGGGAGAGCCAGGTCATCTACTTGCCCTACATCTTAGGTCATGAGCCAACTGGAAGATGACTTGACTGTCTTTGGGTTCAAAGAGGTAGAGGATATGGATCAGTGTCAACTGGTTCAAAATATGGGCTCCAGGGCAGTATGACAAGGCAACATCTCAAAGAATGAAGAATGGATGTAGCTGGCAATGTTTGATGTCTCTTAGAAAAATGAAATATATTCTCTGGAGAATTTACTATAGCCAGAGAGGTAAGATTTAATGTGGACCCATATGGATCAGTGTAGACTCTGGTCTTGGTGCCCATCCATCAACCTTTCTTCCTTCTTGTTGGAGACTTCTTCTTTGACTGTAGCACGGTTCTGGTGACCCAGTATGGATTTGGTATTGCATTTTACTCTCCATCCATAGTGATTGGGTTCAGGGTGAGCATGAGACACATGAGACACAGCCAAGTCAATGAGTTTTTCCTTCAAGTTCTTACCAGTGGGTCTGGAAGTCAGCAATACTTTCCTTCTCTCTGGTCAGGGAATTGCTGGGCTAGAGGAACAAACTGCCTGCAGCCATGTCCTTCCCCATGTGGAGAATGGAATAAAATATCTGTCAGTCAGAAGTGGGGATAGGCGGCTGAGAGAGAAGATCTAGACATTTCTCACTCCTACCAGTTCAAGAGCCTTTATAACTGGCACCTGGGGTGTTGCATCTTCCCCATAATTGTGTGACCCAGTGGGTGTGCACATTTGTAAGTGTGCACACCTGGGCCTAGGAGGGGGGGATAAAGGAGTGAAGAGAGCACCAGCATGGACATGGGATGAAAGAGCACTAGGGAATGCCAGAGAGCCCAGAGAAAGTGTGAATTTTCCTGGGGGGGGGGTTTGCCCTTCCCTCCCTGGTGTGTCTATGTAACTGCTAAAACCAATAAAGAACCTACACAGATTGGTGAGTATGATGCTTCCCCAACAACTGGCGGTGAGGATGGTATGGTTACCCAGCAAGGTCCAATAAATCTCTCTCTTTTCTCCTCTCCCCTCTCTTTGCTGAAGTTAATTTAGCCAACTTTCTCTTACAACCAAGATGTTCTAAGCTGCTCACTAGACAAACACCCTTGAAAACAACAGTGCAGAGTGGAGGTGGTCAGGGCTTCTGTTCATCAGCTGTGCAGGAAGTTGAAAGGTCCTTACACAGTTGTCTCCCAACAGAGGTGGGTGGTGTGGTTGGGTTTATTGCTGATTCACTCTTGCTCTCGGGGTTACTGGCCATCAATGACTATGTAACTCAGTCTATCCTATTACCAGAAAAGACTTGAGAAGTTGAGATCCAACTGCTCATAGTAACATGAACAGTGACTGGATGAGTCCTTACATAAGATGACAAGGAGTGAAATGTGCTGGCTTCCAAGGAAGGGACGGTAGGTATTGGTTTGGCCCTAAGTTTGCCATCCTGCAAGGCTCTTTGAATTACCTTGCAAATAGCTCCAAAAGAAGAGATCTCAAACTACTTGTAGCTACTATAGTGTTGTATCAAATCAAAGAAATACAATAGGTCTCCCAGGGTGACTACTTTGAAGAAACTTCATTCATTCAGGATTCCTGTGATTGTTGAATAGGAAAACAGCAAGCTCTCCTGCACTTATTGAGAATCTACTGGCATGAGTCTGGGAGGGAGCAGGCAACAGAAACACAGACAAGGGAGAAAATCAGAAAATACAAATTACACCTGGGCGGCTTACATGGCAATCGCGCATTCTCACCTGCAGGTTCTTAGTGATCAGGACTTTGTGATGGGCCTTAGGGGGAACAAAAGGGGCTGGGATTTAGGGTACCACCCCCCCCACCTGCCCTCAGACTCCTGTCAACTGTTTTGATTTGATGTCTCCATCTGTGAAGTAATCTCTGGTTAGACATTCTTGCACCCCTCTCTGCCTGAGTGTTTTACCACCTACCAACCTACACCGCCCCTTGGGGAATGCATGTGCTCATGGCAAGAGTTATCACTCAGGACCTCAAAAATGCCCACTTCCCACCAATTCTCTTAGTAAGAGGTCAAACTCAACCAAGGCAGAAAGGTACTACATTAAAGCAGAAAAAAAATATGGGTCTAGTTTGTTGATAGAACTAGGAGAAGGTAGAAGAGGAGGAGGAGGCTCCAGGATAAAAAAGATCAAAACTGCCTTCACTGATGGAAGTAAAATATCTCTGACTTTAGTGCCCACCCCAAGACCAACCCAACCCCTGAATTGTGAACTTTCTTTTCCCCCTTTTATTTTTGAGAACAGAGCACGTGTTTTCCCCTGCGTCACCAAAAGAGGCAAATGCTGAGTTTAAGGCAACCAAGGGTTATGAACTTGAACTAAAGCTTGAAAATATAGACTGTCCTAGATGGACCCTCAAGATTAGGAGACATTTTGATATAGAGCTGAACATAAGTCTTCTCTCTCCAAAGAACCAGTAACCCCTGTTCTGGAAGTAGAAAGGGCTAGGCTGCATTTCCCAGGGTGAAAAAAAATTCAGGCTCCATTTGAGCAAAAATCACAGTTTTCCCAAGACTTATTTTGGTTCTTTATCTTGGGGGCAGAAGGACATTGGACCTTGAGTTGGAAGGTGCCTTTGTAAGGGTGAAGGTGTCTCTTGGGATGTTGCTTGTTGGCTTTACATAGAATTTTCTAGAACTGCACAATGACCTTTGATGACTGTGAGTTACCTTGTCCAGGGTAGCAGAAGACTCATGTAGGGAGTGTAGACTAGAGAGCCTGCCATCAGCTCTGTACAGATTCTGCAACGAGGTGAAAAGGACTTTTGGTCTGTAATTGACTCAGAACACGGTCTTCAATTTTCAGAGTGAGGCGTTAGAGTCACTGGCCCAAAGGACAGCCAACCCCAGGAGAAGGGCAGTCTGGAGTAGCCTCTGGCCTAGCTAAATCCTTAGCTGTATAGAATTTTAGAGAGTAGCTGAGTCACCCTTCTGATTTCACATCGGGAGACAGTGAGACTGGAGAGAAGAGTTTTACCCAAAGCTCCGTGATCACTATGTTAACTGGATCTGATCTGTTAATAAGCAGACTCCAAGATGGGACTCAATATAGCAGGATTTTATGAAAGAATATATCAGTGTGGGAAAATGAGGAGGGAGCCAGAGAAGATTGTGATACAAGTCTGATTCTTCCCAGAGAGAGAGAGGGAAGAGGGGTGGAAACGTCTTAGGCTACTGTGCCATCTAAGGAAGTTTTGGTAAGGTTGTTGAGGCCAACTTGAAGGGTCTCCCCCAGCCAATCAGCTGAAAGAGGTGTCCCATGTTTCCCAGAGAGAGGATTACTTTACAGGCCCTACCATGTCTTTGCTGGCCAGTAGCAACCAACAGGATGACTGGCTTCTGTGCAAGGATCCCTGCAGTTAAAGGTCTACTGACACATTCTGACAGCCTCAATATGGTGATTCTTGGAATCACAACTGATAAGTTAACTCCTCCACTGTCCATCCTGAATTCTTATCATCCACAGTTATTGCCTCAGCGGGTCTTGGTAGTATTCCTGACAAACTTTCATTTACTATGGAGCAAACCTTCCATAACATATGGAGTAAACTTTCCTGGTGGTACCTGAGAACCCTTGACAACAGGCCTTTCTCAGGCTGGGATTGCTGCTCATACTTACAGAAAAGTGAGGGAGCACTAGCCAGCCCCAATGGGGAACACCTAAAATCCACACACATTCCTTTCACCACCATAATACGAATGTCACCCTCCACCCTCAGACTGGTCAGGGCCAATACCCCCTGCCAATGTAATGACGTATTTCTTTGCCTACTGGTCTGTGGGCTTGAGGAACTCAAAAGACATTGGTGGCCACCATAAGGTATAGTTCAACTGGATCCTTGCAAGAGTGGGACCTTTTGGGAGATAGAACTTGTCAGTCAGGCAGAGTCCAGTGTTGCAGGGATAGAAAGCTCAAGATCTCCAAGGAGTCACTGGGAGTGATGGTAGGTAGGGCACTGCAGTTCTGTTCCTCGGTTTCTGAACTCAGGTATTCTTCCTGTTGGAGACATAGTGCCATTTTGGGTTCTCTGATTTAATAAACAGACTGCAAGCTAGAGGGTGCTCCCTGCTTTCCAAGAATTTCCTCTGAGCTGCCACTTCAAGTGTACGTTAGAAGATATTCCAGCATCTCAGTAAGCTATTCCAGGGAAGATCAGCAAATCAGAGGCCCAAGCAGGCATCCCATTGCAGAATGACATGCCACTGGCTCTCTTTCCAGGTATGCCCAATTTTTGGGTGTTTTGCTTGACTTTTAGGGAAGGCGTTATCATCTTTACTTCATGTACTTCATATCCTACCCATGTTCTCCTTCCTATGTGGGCTTTGGTGTCAAGCGCAGAGATTCAGTGACTGTTTGGAGTATATAATTCGGAGCTCCCACTCTAGAGATAGGGAGTTTGTGTTTGAAAACATGAAATGTCACCACAGCTTTCACCCATTAGGCTGGATGAGATGCAGATCCATCCTCTCTCCTCCACAAGGACCTTAAGAGATGAACTTTATGCACTGTGTCAACCCAGATCCTTGGCTCTGGCTTCCTCTAGGGTTCAGCTAATGGGAGGCACAGCAGGAGATTGACGGTGGGTGAGTATTTGTCTCTTCTCCCCATCCAACACCCAAGTGAGTCCTTTGGGGTTTAAGATTGACCATGATCACGTTCCTTACCACCTGCTTCCTACCTGGCCAGCCCTCTGCCTCTTCCAGGTTCTTCCTGCATCCCATCTGCTTGAGGACAAGCGGAGCAAATGCCACCAGGTCAGCCCATCCTTTGTTTTTCTAAACCTGGACCACACCTTGGCAACAGTCTCTTCCTTGAGCTTTCGTCTTTCACCCCCTTTGAATATTTTCTGGTTTCAGCCAGGACTTTGACCCATAGAAGTGCTCTTATCTCCAAACAACACTGAAGACTTTTTTTTGAGACTAGCTTTCACTTTGTTGCCCAGGGAACCGCAGGCTCATGTTGCCTGGGGTACCACGGACTCAAGTGATCCCCAGTCTCAGCTTCCCAAGTAGCTGGGATTACAGGCATGCGTCACCACACATAGCTATTTTTGAGACTAGGTCTTGCTATGCTGTCCCGGGTGGGTCTCGAACCCATGGGCTCAAGCAATTCCTAGTCTCAGCCTCACTTTGTAGGCTGCAATTAAAGGCATGTGCCACTTGCCCAGCCTAAGACTTTTTAATTAGCATAAGGATTTTTAGAATTGCTGTTTACACTGGTGAAATGAGTGGTGTCCAAGATGCATGAATTGGAGGGTGGAGGGAAGTGATGTGACGAATCTCTGCTGTTGCATACATTGAATTTAAGACTACAAAGCTCAATAGCCTATTCCCTGCCATTTTAGGTCTAAGCCACTTCACATGGGGGTCTCAATTATGACTGGGCAATTAGCAGAAACAGGTGAGTAGAATCTCTTTGCATCTGCCTGAAAGGGAACCCAAGGTCAGAGCTCAAGGACTTGTCAAGTTGATAGCAGACAGATCTGAGACCTGAGACAGATTATGCCTTGCTGTGCCTGCTTGTTTATCAGGTAATCTGTGTGTCAGAATTTGGCTACGCCTCTGGAGTGTGAGGTAAGAGAAGCTTAGTCCTCCCCTATCTCAAACTATTAGAAGCCACCAGTATCTGGTCCAATAACTCAGTCATTGCAAACTCTCAAACTGGCTGTAACCAGACAACACCAGGAGAGAGGTACTCTTCTCCCTTCCCCATAGAGATCCAAGACCACGGTGGCATTGCCTTTCCCATGCCCTTGTGGGCTGTACAGGAGGAGAGGGAGAAAGGACTCTCCACTTCTTAGTAAATTCTAGAGGGGATGCCTGGCCGCAAACCGGGTAGCTCCTTCCAGATAGGGGGGTCCGTAGCAGCCCTGTTTTTATCTTTATGAGTTTGGGATACCAAGTAGCTCAACAGCCTTGTTTCAAGTTATATTTACAAACACAGCATTTTATAGCAAGATAGCTCCAGAAAGGTCAAATGGTTAACATCCTCAAGCAGCAGGGTATGGTGGTGGGCGCCTGTAATCCCAGCTACCTGGGAGGCTGAAGCTGGGGATTGCTCAAGTCCATGGGATCGGGACTACCCTGGGCAACATAGCAAGACCTACTCTCAAAAAAAAAAAAATCCTCTAACTGCAGGAGAGGAAAAAAGAGGCCTCCGAGACTGAGCTAGGAGTCCCAGGCTACTGTTCTGGGTGGACAGAGATGTAAGTAGGACCCAAGTTGTCATCTTGATAGGGTGTGCTACCCTCCCCCTATTGTATCTGTTTTAAGATTGCAGATTTTAAAGACAGGTATGCTAAAATGTAAAAATGACCTTAGTTGAAATTTCAGGGAGATGCAGGGGGAGAAAGAAGTGAAACGGTCAAGGTAAAACAGATTTTCTGGAAGGCGGGGAATCAGGGTATATAAAGGGTGTGCAAACAAAGAAAAGGACTTCAATATGGAGATCGGATAGAGAGAGAGGTTTAATGGAGGAGAGATGGGAATCGGCCATCTTATAAAGATGTGAACCATGTGGACATGGCCAGGCCTGCGGGCCTATAGCATTTGGCTGGCCCAGGCTGGCAGCATGTGTGCTAAATGCAATTAAGGAGTTTGCAAATTTAAACTTCGTGCTAGAGTTTGTTTTACTAAGTTTAACTTGTGTCTGCGAGAGGCCGTGCAAGACAGGCCTAAAAAAAAGTGAACTTGGCTGGGTCCGATACCATAAAGTTCCTGCTACCTAAAGGTGACAAGGA
>PVHY01024663.1:0-19308 GCA_004024945.1 Uropsilus gracilis
AAATAATTTAACATCTAGTAGTAAATCTAACAAAGCTGATGAAAGACCTATGCAAGGAATAATACAGAACACTATTAATGGAAATAGAAAACAGAAATAAATGGGTAGATACTCCTTTTCATGAGTTGGAAGAATGAACATTGTCAAAATGATCATTGTACCTAAAGGAATTGCATATTAAATATAATAGCAACAAAAATTTCAATAGCATCCTACAAAGAAATTGAGCAAGTACTGATATACATATGGCTCACAAAAGACCCCAGATATTGAAGATTTTTTAACAGACAAAAGAGGGAATTAGTCACCTTATAATCGATTTTGAGTATTAAAGTGTAATAGTTATAGTAATGGAAACAGGATGATGATTTTAAAAGTATAATTAAAAACAAACAAATTCAATTGTTTCTCCACTGTGAAAGAGACTGTAACCAAAATGCAAAGAAACTGTACTGTATGCATGAAAATATTTGCACATCACATATCTACTCTGATGTGACCAATAGCAAATATCTAAAACAAACTCATGCATTTCAACAAAAAGGGAACAGATAACCTAATAACAAAATGGGCAGAACTAAAGCAGCATGTCTCCACTGAAAACATTCAGATAGACATAAGCACATGAAAAGAAAGATGTCCCTCATCATGGAAGTGCAAATCAAAATCATAATGTGATAATAGCACATCACACCATTGAGAATGGTCTGCATTTTTTTAAAAAAGGAACTCTCTTAAACAGTTATTGGGATGTAGACAGGTTCAGTTCCTATGGAAAATAGTGTGGAAATACTTCATAAAATTAAAAATGGATCTGCCATATCACCTACTTCTATTTAGAACTCTTTCTATCCTAATAGCAGTATTAATGCTTATACTTCATTGCTCTGAAGCCATTTTATGCCAAACAGCATAAACACTATTACAAATATTTTAGATCAATTTGACATCTTCTGTAAATGTAAAAAGTGTACAAAATGAATTCATTTGTACTATCCTCTATTATCCTGTGAAAGAGAGAATGATGACAATAAAAAAAGAAGAAAAAAAAAAACCAACAACAAATAAAACCACAGAAGAGAGAAGAAGGAATTATGATTCTTGGAGTAAGTTTACTTTCCTTCTATTATGTATTCCTTCTGTTTTTCTTTTCACTTAGACTGATTTCTGTGATCAATAATTTAAAAAGCCAAGTTTAATATTTAAGGTAAAAATAAAGAAACCAAGTAGAATCTTAAGGAACATCTGACATAAAGAGTCAGGACCACTAGAAGCAAAATGGTAGGCTTAGAAAAGAACATCATTCATTTAGAAAATATTCATATGTGCTTAAAAAGCACAGTGAACTATGGTAGAAGAACAAGTTTGCCTTTGCGTGGGTGTGCTAAGGTGACTACAACTGAGGGTAGAAAGCTTATACCTCCAAAATACTAACAGTATTTTAGAGCCAATGGTGTTTCAATTGAGGAAAATGCATAAAGCTAATGAATATTGAGTACAAAATATATGAATTGTATATGCATATGTTTACATGTGTCTTCATAATTAAGTGGTATTATGTTTTTCCACTTTCTAGATAAGACAATTGAGAAAGACCTTACTAAGCTAAGGTTACAGTCCCATTAGTATGGTGATGTAATAGGATAAATTTTATGTAAAGATATGAGGGTATCTGTGAAGTCTACATTAACTGGGACATCAGAATAACATATTGCATGCCATCCTAACCTTAATATGCAATGAAATAATAAAGAAAAATAATTGAATGTAAATGATTATTCATCAATTAAAAATGACACATTTGATGAATTTATCGAAACATGGATGTACCTAGAATAAATCATACTAGCAGAAACAAGTCAGAAAGAAAAAGACAGAAACCAAATGGTTTCACTAATATATGGACAACCAAATGAAAGTACACAACGGGAGGGTGGGGACCAGCTGGAGTTGTCAGGGAGGGGAGGTGGTGGGTGAACCCTGGAGATTAAAATGATGTGATATATATATATAAATTATTTAATTAAAAAAGAAAGAAAGTAAATTAATTCCACTGATACTAACAGAAGTAGGAAGTATGTTGCAGAAAATTAAGGGCAATACTGATAGATCAAGAAAAAAACGGTCATTGCTGATTGGACTGTAAATTAATACTGGAGAAAAATGAATGCCCAAAGAATTTATGTTCTTATCAGTCACTCAACCACAGTTGTAGTGATATGCTACTATTAGAATTAAGAAATCAGCTCATTTTTTTCATAGATATAAAATATATTGACAGCATCAGCAATCATAGAGTCAGCATGAAAATTGTTTTAGAATAATAAAGATGAAGAAGGAAGCAAATATACAAAGCACTGTAAAATGGACAGGAATCTACTCAAAGACAATATTTTGTTATGGAAGGAGCCTAAAAATCTTGAGTGGGTGAATGGATTAAAAAGCTATAAAGCATATTCATGATGGGGGTAATATAGACTTAAGAAAGGATGAAATATAGCCATTTTCCATAAAAAGGAAGAAATTAGATATTATTATTGTAACATATTGTAATACTTTTCAAAACCAGTGAAAACACTTTAAAAAGCATGTAAACATCCTAAATCGTGTCAGATTGTGAAAGTATAGGAAAGCACCAATGAGATAAAAAAAGATGAGGGGAAAAACATGCAAGATGATTTCAGTTTGTTGGATTTAGATGTCTTCAGAAAAATTATTGCTATAAAGAATGTACAATGTAAGCAAATTCTGAAAGCATTGTTAGGGTTTCCTGTAATGTTTTGTTGTTCATATGTCATTTTAAAATAAAATATGTGATGTAATGAAAAACAGAATCCATGAATTTTTTCTAAAGATTTGGTATAATAAAATCCAAATCAAAGTACTTAGCAAAGTGATGAATTTGCTCAAATTGGTCAGAATTAAGTCTATTTAAATGTAGAACTGTTATTGAATATTATATGGTTAAAGAAGGTAAATATATTAATTTACATAACTAAAAGTAATATAACTGTTGAAAGCAAAATAGTTTAGAAAAAAAAAAAAAAAGGAATCAGTACCAGGTTCTGAAACTCCATTCCTTTTAATGAAAATACAAAGTTTCATAACATTATCTTAAAATGTTTCATATTTCTCTTATTCTTTCCATGTTATTTTAGAGGTTAATATCTCATTTGGAAGAAATATTTAACACTTTCACATAGTTTCATTTTTATCTTAGTTTGAGCATGCGTATATATACATATGCATATATCTATGTATCTATTGTATCTATTTATTTGGATATTAATTTTAGATTGATGTATCTGATGTTTTATCATTTCAACAGTGAATCCCTATAGCTGCCATCCATCCATCCACCCACCCACCTGTCTATCTATTTATCTATCAAACTATCTATCTATCTATCTATCTGTCTGTCTGTCTGTCTGTCTGTCTGTCTGTCATCATCATCATCATCTATCATCAGTTATTTTTAAATTTGAGATAAGAATTCAACCTGGTTCTATCAAATACATATGCATATATTTATATCCTTTCACTATCTATATCAACTATCTTCATCATCACCATCATCATCTCTCTCTACCTACACTTTTTTGTTCATATTTTGTTTCAATAGAATGAACTTGATATATTTTTAAAAAAATGAGAAGTTAACAGAGATAAGTTCAAGATAGTGAGAGCAGGATGAATGTCACTTACACATTAATATATACTATATTTTTATTAAAAATTTAAGCTTCATATGTATACATTTTCCTAAAAAGTCATTTTTTCCCTTAGAATTTTTTTTAAATTGAGTCAACATGTTTTTACAACACTGCTTATGACTTAGGGAGACAGATTCACATCTTAAGATGTGTGTTACCTCAGAAATCCCTTTCTGGAATCATCTGCAGAAGGCAAAACATTGAAGGAAAACATAAACAGATGGGACTTCATCAAACTAAAAAGCTTCTATACAGCAAAAGAGACAACAAAAAAAAACCTAAAAGAAGTCCAACCAAATGGGAAAAAATTTTCGCCCTCCACAAGAGTGATAAGGGATTAATAACACAGATCTACAAGGAACTCACACAACTTAACAAAAACAAAGCAAGATGCCCAATCAAAAAGTGGGGAGAAGAACCAAAAAGACTTCTCCAAAGAGGAAATACAAATGGCCAACAGGCACATGAAAAATTGCTCAGTGTCACTAGCAGTCAGAGAAATGCAAAGCAAAACCACAATGAGATACCACTTTACACCAGTAAGAATGGCCCACATTAAAAAACACAGGCAACAATAAGTTCAGGCGAGAATGTGGAGAGAAAGGAACACTCTTACACTGCTGGTGGGAATGTAAACTCGTCCAGCCACTATGGAAAGCAGTATGGAGGACCCTCAAACTAATGAAAATGGAATTACCATTTGACCCAGCAGCCGCACTTCTGGGAATCTACCCAAAGGAGACCTCAATGTGGGTACAAAAGGACACCTGTGCTTGGATGTTTATTGCAGCACTATTTATAATTGCAAGGACATGGAAACAACCCAAATGCCCCAGAACAGATGAGTGAAAGGAAAAGATGTCATATATATACACAATGGAATATCACTCATCAATAAAAATTGACAAATTTGATGAATTTATGGAAATCTGGATGTACCTAGAAGAAATCATTCTAGCAGAAATGAGCCAGATAGAAAGGGATAAAACCAAATGGTCAGCCAAATGAAACTACACAAGGGGAGAATGGGGACCAACTGGAGCAGGCGGGAAGGGGAGGTGGTGGGTGACCCCCAGGGACTGAAATGATGTGAAATATATATAAATAAATTATCAAAAAAAAGATGTGTATCATACCCATCATTAAAGTGCTAATAATTCTCCACCATATTCATATTTAAATAATTTTAAATTTACATAAGAAGTAATACATAGATTATTCCACAAATATAGAAAATTTCATTGAAAAAATTCGCTAAAATAAGCCATCCTGCAAAAGTGAATAAAAGTTTTATTTCAACACTTTTCAAAATGATTTTTCAATATTATTCTTCACATTATAGTCAAGTACTGATTAAAGAAATAACATTTAAAAAAGTCAGAACATATTCCTATTAAAAATTGATCATAATCATCTGGGTTGCCTGTCTATCTATCTATCTAGGAAAGAAAAAATATTTTAGCCTTTTTAAGTATAATTTTTCAAAGCATTAATAAAACAGTGCAAATCATTTTAAAACAGTGCAAAGCATTAATAAAACAGTGCAATATTTTAAAAACTTAAAATCTGTTGTGAATATAGGTATGACAAAAAGTTGAATGTATATGCATGTTTACTTTTGTTTCTGTATAATTTACTCCTCAATTTGAAATATTGATAACCCAAAGAAAATTATCTTTCTTGGATATTCAAATCCCTGACCATTTTTAACCTTCCCCTCCACTATAAATTTTTCTAAATCCAAATATATGATTTATATATAGTTGTAATTATGGTTTATTAATGATCAGTGTATTACATTATTTCTGAAAATGATATTTTCCTCTCGTGCAAATTATCTTCTATATGGACTTATGATTATTCAGAGAACAAAAAGAGATGTTTAAAAAATAAACATGACTTTATGTAGCTCTTTCACACAATTTCTTCTGCAACTTTATGTGACTCCAATGGTAAATTTTGGCACATTATTCTTTGGTCCTCCCCTTGGATCAATGATCTTAATGTCTAAAACCTAAAGTTTCCAACAGGCAAAGAACTATGTATCAGTCTCACAGATGAAATGCCTGCCAAACATATCTTTTTCTCCATTTTTTCCCCACAACTGTTTTTCTTCATTCAGTTATAGATATCATTGACTGTCTAGTTGTTTGTAACAAATTACATGTATCTTAAGGGATACATGGTGGAATGAAGATTATAATACTTTACTCCAATTACTGTGTAAAGTGTGTCAACCATGGGCATTAAGTGGTTTGGCTTTTCAAAAATGCCAAAAAAGAGTTATGCAAGATTAGGGAGGGTATGGTTGAAATTTTTATCTTATTTAGTTAGAAAATCTAGAGGAACAGAAAGGATATTATATGAGAAATTATACTATTTATAATACTAATATTAGCATAAAGGAAACACATCTTGCAAACATTTCAAAAAAATAAACATTTTATCTCTTCATTGAGCACATAGACGTGAAAAGGTTTAGCTTGTCATTTCTTTTAATGCCATACCATTTAGCAAGAATGGTGTTTTGTACAGCAATGCATTTGCACAGGGTAACTGAAAGCAAAACAAAACAAAACACCTCACCACTAATTTTATTTTTGTTTTTTTTATTAAAAAAACATTTTATTTTTATTTTAAATTATTTTAAAAAATAATTTATGTGTGTATATATAAGATATATTATATCTTATAATATATCTTATTATATATATATAATATTATATATATATATATGTTTCAAAGCTCTGTGATCTCTGAGGTTCAACCACCCTCCCTGACCATTCCCACCCTGTCCACCCCCCCCAAGTTGTGTACTTCAATTTGGTTGTTGGCTTGTTTTGACTTTTCTTCATGACTTTTTTGTTTATCTTTCCCATTTCCCATATAGGAGCAAAACCTTTTGGCTTTTCTCTTTTTCTTTTTGACTTGTTTCTGCTAATATGAATTATTCTAAGTCCATTCATGTTATCATAAAATCATTCAATATGTCTTTTTTTAATTGATGAGTAATGTTCATCTTACACTCATGGTGATAAATATATCACTTTTTTTTGTATCCATTCATCACTTTGGGGGCATTTGGGTTGTTTCCATATCTTGGCAATTGTAAACAGAGCTGTAATAAACATGCATGTACAGGTGATGTTTCCTTTTTTTACTATGAGCCTGTATTGCTGTGAACTTTCCTCTTAATACTACTATTGCTGAATCCCACACATTTTTAATGTGTCATCTTATCATTTGCCCCATGTATAGTTTTTCTTAATGTATATTTTTTCTCCATGTATATTTTTCTTAATATCCTCATTTACCCAGTAGTCTCTAAGTAGTATATTGTTTGGTCTCCATATAGTAGACAATCTCCTTATTTTTGTTTCATTCCTGATTTGCAGTTTGATGTCTTCATGATCAGAGACAAAAGTTGGTACTATTTTAATCTTTGTGTATTTATTCATATTTCTCTTATGACCTCATATATAATCAGTTTTGGAGAATGATTCATGCCTGCACATTATATTAATAAAATAGTTTTAAAATTACAGATTATGAAATAAAAATGTTTCTTAAAAATAAGAATATTACTAAGACTATGATCAGAACCACATCTACCTTTGTCATTCTCTTATAACTGAATCATGGTTCTTCATTAATGTTGTGTATACAATGAGGATGTTATATATGTAAAATGATTGCCTCAACTGTTCTTGTAGAGTAATTATATATACTTTATACATAATTATATGTACATACACATATATATATGACTGTAGGAGGGGTTTAATGGACTAGTTGAAGACTATATGATCATCTTCACTCATTCATGAACTAAGTATAGCATAATATGCCCCTGAAAAATATGCATTCGATTATTTTGAACTGGATGCACTTAAAAAAATAAAAGTGAGTTCAGGCTTTTGTTAAATTCCTCTCATCTGTCTCAAATGACCTTTGTTGTCATCAATCCCATCCCCAGAAATTTCATCAATCAGGGAAAACTGACTTGTCTTAGAAAAGGACATCAGAAGTCAACACCCAACAAATTTTGTCACAATCTATCATAACTCCATTCATTCTTCTAGAGAATTAATAAAATTATCTTAATAAATTCTAGAGAATTAATAAAATTCAACTCCTCTAAAAAGCACTTACTCTGTCCTAAGATGTTCATATTATAAGGGTCTCAGGATACACTGAATACTTATGAATGTTAGTTTTTTTAATCTCAATGCCTTATGTTCTGTTCTTATACACAGGAGATCATGGGGCACACTGAATGACTATAATGATATTTCAGAGTAATCAAAATTATTGTCCAGACAGAAAATGAAAAATAGAAACTAAAACACTGCAAACATTTTTAAAATGTCCAGATAATAAAATGTCACAATTTTTTCAAATTGTCAAAAATACTCTCTTTTGTGGTAAAGCAAAATTACACTGCAAGTCAACTAGACTTATATTTTACATCTGATTTAGGTATAATCTCAGGTTGTTTTATCAGGTTCATCTATTAAGTATTAACTTCCTCAAGTTGGGAAAATTTTACATAAAACTCAAAATGAATTCATATGACCATAATATGAATTTATTGGGGTGAATTCATAAAGCAATAATAAAACATGAAATTCAATTGGTGCCAAAAAGAAATGTAGCAAACCCCTTGGCAAAATTTGGGTGACTGATACAAAATGGATGATATACAGATGAGAGAATTCCTAGTAGCCTTCTTGCATGGGTCCAGGATATGTCACTATTTTGGAATGAAAGATCTCTGGTGATTCATAAAAAAATCTGGAAAAGGGTGAATAAAACGGGCATGGAACCATAATCATTTCATAGTATCTCAACTTCAGTGAAGCATTTTACCACTTTCAGAGTCATAGTGTCGGGAACAACTGCTATGTTTAATTTAGATGATAACTCGGTACAGTAAGGTTTTTCTAAACTGTAGCTGCTGCTTAATGAGAACTTAAACTGTTTTATTAGAACTTCCCCCACATTTGCACTAAACAGGGTAACTACAATGTCATTATAAAGGACACAGCTATTAAACCCTTATCACTCTTGTGGAGGACAAAAATTTTTTCCCATTCAGTTGGGCTTCTTTTAGTTTTTTCTGTCATCTCTTTTGCTGTACAGAAGCCTTTTAGTTTGATGTAGTCCCATCTATTTATGTATTCCTTTAATTTTTTGCTATCAGTAGTTTTTCCAGAAAGGGGCTTCTGAATTGTACTTCATGGAGGGTTTTTCCCAAGTTATTTTCTATGTATGTTATGGTTTCAGATCTGACATTTGAATACTTTATCCATTTTGAATTGGTTTTTGCACAAGGTGTGAGGATGTTGTCTTGGTCCATTTTTTTGCAGGTCTTAGTTCAATTTTCCCAGCACAATTTATTGAAGAGGTTATCTTTGTTCCAATGTAAGTTTTCCCCCCCTTTGTCAAAAATTATTTAACTATATATGTGTAGTTTTATTTCGGAGCACTCAATTCTGTACCATTGGTCTGATTGTATGTTGTTGTACCAGTTCCACACTGTTTTAATTATTATGGCTTTGTAGTATAACTTGAAGTCTGGGATAGTTGGCCCTCCATTCTCTCTTTTTTTGGACAGGAGGCTTTTTGATATTTAGGTCCTTTGTTATTCCATATGAACTTCTGTAATTATTTTTCTCTTTAAAGAATGTCATTGGAGGCCGGGCGCGTTGGCTCGTGCTTATAAGCTTCAGCCTATGAAGCGGCCGGGGCTAGGGATCGTGGTTCGAGTCCCGCCTGGGGCCCGTAGTGAGACCTAGTTCCAAAAAAATAGCTGGGCGTGGTGGCACGCGCCTGTAATCCTAGCTACCTGGGAAGCTGAGGCTAGGGATTGCTTGAGTCTGTAGTACCCCGGGCAATGAGAGCCTGCAGTTCCACGGGCAAAAAAATAGCAAGACCTGGTCTCAAAAAAAAAAAAAAAAGTCATTGGAATTTTGTAGGAATTGCATTGAATCTGTAGATTGCTTTTGGCATGATGGCCATTTTGATGATGTTAATTCTTTCAATCCATGAGCAGGGAATGTCTTCTCATGTCCTATGTCTTCTTCTATCTCTTTTAGCAACTTTTAAAGTTTTATTTGCATAGATCTTTCATGTGCTTTGTTAGGTTTACTCCAAGGTGTTTAATTGTTTTTGGTGAGATGGTGAATGGGATGGCTTTTTAAATTTTTTATTCTTATTCTTGGTTTTTTGCATATAAGAAAGCTACTGACTTCTGTGTGTTGATTTTGTATCCAGCTACCTTACTGAACTGGTTTATTATTTCAAGTAGTTTTTGCATGGATCTTTTTAGGTTCTCTATATAGAAAATCATGTCATCTGCATATAATGATAGCTTCAGTTCCTCTTTTCCTATTTGTATCCC
Organism: Uropsilus gracilis; assembly: GCA_004024945.1. Lineage (NCBI taxonomy): Eukaryota > Metazoa > Chordata > Mammalia > Eulipotyphla > Talpidae > Uropsilus > Uropsilus gracilis. Next base: position 10,117 of record PVHY01024663.1, read on the forward strand.
TTTTATTTCTTTCTCTTGCCTTATTACCCTAACTAAGACTTCCAATACAATGTTAAAAAGTAGTGGGGAGCATAAGCATCCTTGCCTGGTTCCAGATCTCAATTGGAATGATTTTAGTTTTTCTCCATTTAGGATGATGTTTGCCATAGGCTTGTCATAGATTGCTTTTATTATGTTGAGATATGATCCCTTAATCCCCATTTTTTCAAGGACTTATATATATCATGAATGAATGCTGGACTTGGTTGAATGCTTTCTCTACATCTATTGGTATGATCATGTGGTTTTGTTTTCCTCTTTGTTGATGTGCTGTATTATGTTAATTGATTTTCAGATGTTGAACCATCCTTGTGCCCCTGCGATAAATCCCACTTGATCATGGTGAATAATGTTTTCTATGTATCCTTGGATTCTATTTGCCAGGATTTTGTTTAAATTTTTTGCATCCATGTTCATTAGGGAAATTGGTCAATAGTTTTCTTTCTTGGTGCTGTCCTTATTTGATTTTGGTATGAGTGTGATGTTTGCTTCATAGAATGTGTTTGACAGTTTTCCTTCTTTCTCAAATTTTTGGAAAAGCTTTAGTAGTTCAGGTGTTATTTCATCTTTGAATGTCTGGTAGAATTCATTACTATAGCCATCTGGCCCTGGGCTCTTGTTTTCAGGTAGAGTTTTGATGACTGCTTCTATTATGCTTTGCGTAATTGGACTGTTTAAGTTCTCTATATCTTCTTTGCTCAATTTTGAGTAGTTGTGTCTTTCTTAGAATCTGTCCATCTCAGTCAGGTTGTTGTATTTATTTCCACATAGTTGTTCATAGTAATCTCATATTGTCCTTTGAATTTCTTTTGTATCTGTTGTGATTTGCTCAACATCACTAGCAATAAGGGAAATGTAAATCAAAACCACAATGATGATACCACCTTACGCCAGTAAGAATGGCCCAGATCCATAAAACAGGCAATAAGTGCTGGCGAGGATGTGAAGAGAGGGGGACTCTCTTACACTGCTGGTGGGAATGTAAACTGGTCCAAACTCTATGGAAAGCTGTATGGAGGGCCCTCAAATTAATGAAAATGGAACTACCACTTGACCCAGCAATTGCTCTCCTGGGAATTTACCCAAAGGTGACTTCAGTGTGAGTACAAAGGGACACCTGTACTCGGATGTTTATTGCAGCACTATTTATAATTGCAAGGGCATGTAAGCAACTGAAATGTCCCAAAACAAATGACTGGATAAAAATATGTGGTATATATACACAATGGAATATTACTCATCAATTAAAAATGACAAATTAAATGGCTTTATGATGACATGGATGGACCTAGAAACAAGTCAAAAAAAAAAAAAAAGAAACCAAATGGTTTCACTACTATATGGGACATGGGAAAGATAAACAAAAATCCAGGAAGAAAAGTCAAAACAAGCCAACAACCAAATTGAAGTATACAACCGGGTGGGGGGGGGGGGGATGGGACAAGCTGGGCACAGTCGGGGAGGGGGGTGAACCCCAGAGATCACAGAGATGGGAAATGTATATATAAATAAGTTATTTTTTAAAAAAGACACAGTTCTTGATAGCCACCCTGTGTCAAGGGCAGAAAAAGGAGCAGAGAGAAATACTAAATTCATATTGGATTTCAGAAAGTCAATTTTCTGAGATTGTGCTGTGCCCAGAGATTTTTAGCAAAGGGCTTCATAACACACACACAATCACACATACATACACACACACTATTATTATTACAGAAACTCAAACAATAAAATTGTTAATGCTTGCTAATCTTGTTATCCTTAGAATAAAATACTCAGTAATCTATTGGAGACAACTCCCACCAGCTCAACAGAGAAAACTGTCAAATTTGCATGAGTTTTATAATCTGATTACCAATTATATTTACACCATAACAATGGACAAACAATATAAATTATTACTTTTTTCAGTGTTGAAGAAGTTGTGCAACCATAACAGGCTCATCAGTATCATTGTCCGTTTGGGCAAATGGAAGAAGATTCTTGAAACTTTATAATATCCAATGTACCTTATTCTGAGAGAATGCAAGCCATAAACAAACAGGCAGTCAGGGAGAATGAGAGACTCTAAGGAAGGCAGAACATCAACTGTTTGCCACCTAGCCCTGTTTACACTGTTAAATATCACATCACACAATGGATACACTGGTGCAAATGTAAGGCCCATCTGTTATCTGTTAGCATTTCAAGGTTTGGGATCTCCTTTGGAAGCTGAAAAACAGCCTGAATTTAAACCATTTTCCTTTTTTATTATTTTATTTATTTATTTATTTATATATAAATTTCACAACATTGCAATCCCAGGAATTTATCCCCCTATCCCCTCCATCGCCCCCCCCCCCCTTCCCTCCTGCTCAAAGTTGTGCACTTCAGTTTGGTATTTAGCTTGTTTTGACTTTTCCTCAAGTCTTTTGTTTATTTTTTCACTATATCTCACATATTAGTGAAACCATTTGGTTTCTGTCTTTTTTTTTTTTATGACTTGTTTCTGCTAATATTTCTTCTAAGTACATCCATGTTATAAAATCGTTGAATTGGTTATTTTTAATTAATGAGTAATAGTCCATTGTGTATATATACCATTTTTTTCATCCAGTCATCTATTTTGGGGCATTTAAGTTGCTTCCATGACCTTGCAATTATAAATTGTGCTGCAGTAAACATCCGAGCACAGGTGTCCCTTTGAGACCACATTGAGGTCTCTTGGGGTAGATTCCCAAGAGAGTAATTGCTGGATCAAATGGTAGTTTAATTTTCATTAATTTGAGTGTCCTCCACACAGCTTTCCATAGAGGTTGGACCAGTTTACATTCCCACCAGCAGTGTAAGAGTGTTCCTTTTTCTCCACATCCTCCCCAGTACTTGTTGTTGCCTGTTTTTTGCGTGTGGGCCATTCTAACTGGTGTAAGGTGGTATCTCATTTTGGTTTTGATTTGCATTTCCTTTATTACTAGTGACATTGAGCAATTTTTCATGTGTCTGTTGGCCATTTGTATTTCCTCTTTGGAGAAGTGTCTTTGTTCTCCTCATTTTTTGATTGGGCTTTTTGTTTTGCTTTTGTTTAGTTGTGTGAGTTCCTTGTGAAACAATTCTTGTCACTCATGTGGAAGGCAAAATTTTGTTTCCATTCAGTTGGGCACCTTTTAGTTTTTTTCTGTTATCTCTTTTGCTGTATAGAAGAAGCTTTTTAGTTTGATGTTGTCCCATCTGTTATGTTTTCCTTCATTATTTTTTTGCCATCTGTAGATGTTTTTAGAAAGGGATTTCTGAACTGTAATTCATGGAGAGTTTTGCCCAAGTTTTCCTCTATGTATGCTATGGTTTCCGGTCTGACCTCTAAGTCTCTTTTCCATTTTGAGTTGATTTTTGTACATGGAGTAAGGGAGTTTCCTTGGTCCTTTTTTTGCATGTCTTAGTCCAATTTTCCCAGAACCATTTATTGAAGAGGTTATCTTTGTTCCAAGGTAAGTTTTTCACTCCTTTGTCGAAGATTAGTTGACTATATTGTGTGGTTTTATTTCAGGGCACTAATTTCTGTTCCACTGTTTTGACTGTCTGTTTTTATACCAATACCATGCTGTTTTAATTATTATGGCTTTGTAGCATAGTTTGAAGTTTGGAATTGTAATACCTCCATTTTCTTTTTTTCTGGTCAGTTGACTTTTTGATGTACAAGGTCTTTTGTTATTCCATATGAATTTCAGTAATTTTTGTTCTATCTCTTTAAAAAATATCATTGGGATTTTTATTGGGATTGCATTGAATCTGTAGATCACCTTTGCTAGGATGGTCATTTTGATAATATTAAATCTAGAAGTCAAAAAGACTATCCAAAAGATTAATGAAACCAAAAGCTGGTGTTTTGAAAAAATAAAATTGATAAGTCCCTTGCAAAGCTCACAAAGAAAAGAAGAGAGTAAATCCTAATAACAGAATCACAAATGAAAGAGGAGAAATTACAACAGACACAAAAGAAATCCAAAGGATAATAAGAGATTACTATGAACAACTATATGGAAATAAATGCAACTACCTGGATGAGATCGATAGATTCTTAGAAAGATACAACTCCCCAAAATTAAACAAAGAAGATATAGAGAACTTAAATAAACCAATCACAAGCAGCGAAATTGAAGCAGTCATCAAAACTCCACCTAAAAACAAGTGCCCAGGACCTGATGGTTTTGCAAATGAATTCTACCAGACAAAATAATGCCTGCACTACTAAAGCTTTTCCAAAAAATTGAGAAAGAAACTGCCAAACACATTCGACGAAGCAAACGTAACACTCTTACCAAAGCCATATAAGGACAGCACCAAGAAAGAAAACTATAAACCAATGTCCTTAATGAACACAGATGCAGAAATTTTAAACAAATTCTTGGCAAACCAAATCCAACGATACATTAAAAGCATCATTCACCATGACCAAGTGGGATTTATCCCAGGGACACAAGGATGGTTCAACATCTGGAAATCAATTAACATAGTACACCATATCAACAAAGAGAAAAACAAGAAAACACATGATAATATGAATAAATGCAGAAAAAGCATTTGACAAAGTCCAGCATCAATTATGATAAAAGCCCTTGAAAAATTGGGGATTAAAGGAACTTACCTCAACATAATAAAAGCCATCTATGACAAACCTATGGCAAATATCATCCTAAATGGGGAGAAACTACAAGCATTTCAGTTGAGATCTGGAACTAGGCAAGAATGCCCACTCTCCCCACTACTCTTTAACATTGTATTGGAAGTTCTATCTAGGGTGGTAAGGCAAGAGAAAGACATAAAATGGATACAAATAGGTAAAGAGGAACTGAAGCTATCATTAAGTGCTGATGACATGATTCTCTATATAGAAAACCCCCAAAAGTTCACAGAAAGACTACTTGAAATAATAAACCAGTTCAGTAAGGTAGCTGGATACAAAATCAACACACAGAAGTCAGTGGCATTCCTATATGCAAAAGGTCAAATAGAAGAAGTAGAAATCAGAAAAACCATCCCGCTTACCATCACACCAAAAATGATTAAATATGTGGGAATAAGCCTAACAAAAAACGTAAAAGAATTATACAAAGAAAATTTTAGAACACTCCTAAAAGAGATCAAAGAAGACATAAGGAAATGGAAAGACATTCCCTGTTCATGGATTGGAAGAATTAAACGATTTTCCTTACAACGTGATTGTTAAATATATACCAGTACACCACTAAAATACTCTCACATGAACGGATGATATTAAGCCAGCAACTTGACATCACTGTAATTGGAGCTGGCATTAGTATTTGTTAAATGTCTTAAAACAGATTGGGTAATCTGTATGAAAAAGACATAGAAAATAGATACTCTGTGTAAAATATTTTGAAAAGAATTAGTATACATAGATAGAGAAGAGAAAAAAATAGTATTTCTAATAAAATTATGAAATTTACCCATCCCCTCAAATAAACTTGACCCTGGACTCCAAGTAGAAACTGAAACCTGAAAACTTGCCACATGTCCAAGTTACCATCTGGCAGGGAACCCAAAGAAATGGCTACGCAGGTCCCAGAGACAGAAAGAGATGCCTCAACAAGGTAATTGCAGCTATTATTTGCTAAAGACAGTCCTCCTTTGTATTTCTCATCCATGTTTCTTTCCCAAGTGTCTCTGAATATCTCTCTTTCACCTATCTTCTTAAAGCCCATTTGCCAACATCACTTTGGTGCAAGTGAGGCCACGGAAGCAAAAGTGCCAGCCCATTTGCTTTCAGGATGCTCTCCTGGCAACTCAGTTCTGTCCTTAGCTTCTGTATCTCCTTGGCTAAAGAAGTCTGATCCATGATAAAATGAGGTAATCAATGGCAGCTGCATGTAGGGGTGAGGGAAATGGCACCTCCCTTTTATGGGGGTGTTTCTGTGATGTGAAGTCATGCATTGTAGCATATCATCATATAGTATTTGTGTCATATAGATATGGCAGGTTCAAATAACCCAGTAAGATACTAAACATATGTAGTAAGTAGTTATTATGAATCAAATATTATGAAGCAAATATCAAGTATTAATTGCCTATGATTTAAATTCAATTCATTTCATTTTAACTCATATAATAAAATATTAATGTCCATGTTTAACAACTGATTTCCAAAATTTCTGAAATTTGAATAATTGGTGCCAGGAAATCAATGCCATCTAATGCTAACCTTAGCATTCTTAACATCTTTGGAGAGAAAACAGGGCTCATTTTACAAAGTTTAGTGAAGATTGTAATGAAGACAGTATTTGGAGTTTAGAATTCAATAGTTTTTCCAAAATAAAGTATGACTTTAGAATCATGATAGTTAATAGAGACAGTATTTAATTGATGGCTATAAAAAAAGAATAAAAAAAGAGACAACTTTTCAGGACAAATATTTTGAAGAGGAGTGATTTGGGGAGGAAAGGGGAAACTTTCCTTTTGTGATTTGGGGGACAACTGAAATATTTTTTGTTTGTTTATGGGGGAATTGGTCAGCAATATTAGGATTATGACCATGTTGTAGAATTATCTGGAACACCCACCTCCATGGTCTTACATGCAAAAGAACAAATCCATCTGCAAACTTAAATTAGAATAAGCTCTACCCTGTAGCCCATCAGGAATTTGTTGCATGAAAGCAAACCTTTTCAAACCACCATACTAATGACCGTATTGCTAATTAAAGAAGACACAGTCTTTAAAAAGGAAAAGATTAGATTCTACTTATCTCTACACATTACATTCTCCATTATCTCTATCCAGAAATCAACATATCTTTAAAACTGGAATACTTAAAACAAGAAGCTCCCTCTCTCAAGGATAAGAATAATTAATCTTTAAATAAATGGACCACTATTCCTACAAAAATAAACAAAATACAAACTTGTATTTGTTGAAACAGTTTTCACAGGGTATCTTTCAGACTGCTTCAAATCTTCATTTCAAATCTTCATTTTGAGTATCTGATAAAGTAATTATTATTGTAACTTAATTTCATAGTAAATGCTAGTTGTTATTAAAAGCTAATATGAACCAGATGACATACATATTTGAGTTTTTTCTAAAGGATATTTTATGTCTCGTCTTATACAGATCTTTTCAATACATGGCTATTACTATTATTTTTAAGATGAAAGTACAGATTATAAAGGCAAAGTAGCCTGTATACACTAAGAAAGTTGCATCCTAGGGAAATAATATCTTCCTAAAGCTTTTGTTTCAAATAGTCTTTTTGAAAATTATTCTAAAATATTAAAATTTTAATCTGGTGTTATTGAATATTCTCAAGGCAATTGCAGTGTCTTGCCTCTTACTTTTCCCATATAGGCTGAAGAAACAATACAGAAAATTTCTTAATGAAAGAGGATGCAATGTGTAAAGCATACATACAATATAAAGCAATTTAGAAACAAATCTGTATCTGCAGGTATCACACTGAATTCAATCAGCTTATAGACATTGTGTGATTCAACTTAATAAAGGAAAAAAAACTGAGATAAAGACTTGGACAAAGTAGCTGAAAGGGTGACATTGCCTAATATCTGATAGTATTTCCTACTAAAAACCAACACTTTCTTACTTTCTTGGGACACAAGTTCCAACTGTGGCCATGCCTTGAAATGCTCTCTGCCAACCTGTTCTTTTGGGTGGTTCTTTATCACTCCACCCCTCCTAAAATGCCAATCTGCCAAGAAGCCTTCCCTGACCACTCTGAGGAAACTACTTCCTTTGCACTGTCCCCCTTCTCTCAGTTTCTTCCTTGCCATTTTTACTGACAAATACAATGTTTTCTGCCTGTTGTGTAGGGTTTGTGCCTTCAGCCACCTCCACTGGACAGAGCCTGGAGCTCTAAGTGGTGAAGGACAGGAAATCCTGTAGGTCAAGGTGAACACATTCTACCCACCATATAGGACAGTGCACAGCATGGGGGTGCCATAAGTCAGCAGAACCTGGATGCCTGGTTTGTTGGAAGAGTGCATGGAGTTTGCATAATTGCTGTTCCTCCTCTCTCTCTCTGTACCCCAGTTAATAGCTGAAGAGCCCAAGACACATTCACCCAAGATTGTGTGACTCTGGGTGCCTGGAGTGTGACTCCACCACCTGTGTCTGACCAGTTGAGCCTCAGAAAAGTAAGAAGAGACCTTGTTGGTGGAGTCTCCCTACTGAATGCCATCACTTTTCTTTCTTCTCACCTCTTCAAACTTCCTCTGTGTCTTTTGAGGGTTCAGTTCATGGACGGATCAGAGTAGCATATTAGCACTAAACTTGGGGCACAATAAGTCCCCCCTTATTTATAAGTCTGGCCACTGAGGCCAGACTGTCTTGTGTCAGAGCAGTGTTAGCATGTATTGTGTTTATGTGTCTGTCACAGAACAGTGTTCCCACACATGTCCATAAGGTGTCATATAACCAATGGAATGTGTGTTCATGCATTGGCAGCATGCTCCATAGCTGTGTCACAGCCCCTATGAACTACCCTCTTGTTAACTTTCCAAAGAGAGTGACTAAGTTCTGCAAAGGGGTGAGAGGAAGTTTCTAGGAAGGTACAGACTCTAGGAAGCTATAGACTCCAGGAAGGTACAGACTCTGCCACAGGACTTCTCAGGTGTTTATGGCAGGCACAGGGTTCAGGTGTCAGAAAATTACACAATAAGCAGTTCTTATGGATTTCAGATTTCTCACTCAAAAGGATTCCCTTATTTTTGGGATAAGAGTAGACTTATCAAAGCCACTCATTTAATTGATTGACATTTGTCATTTAACCCAATCACAGTAGTGTGCATCCTTTGGTATTCCTAGTTCTAGATCTGAAAGTGGGTAAAAAAGAGACTTTCTGACTTTAACTGTTTACTCCTATCCACCTGCTTCTCTCTCCAAAGCAGGCTACAAGCAGTTCCTTTACAATTACCTTTAACCTTAATTGGATACACTTTTCCACCTGCTTCTCTCTACAAAGCAGGCTATACACTCTTCATTAGCATTTTCACTGATCACCTTTACCATTGATATGCAAAAGCCAGCCAGCTGCTCTCTGCTTTCAGCTCCAAAAACTGCAGAAAAGAAAAACTTTAAAACACAGTTTAAACTTTCCATTCGTGGGTTCTTACCACCATCCTCAGCCTTTTTTAACCAAAATATCAAACC
>PVHY01024664.1:0-19387 GCA_004024945.1 Uropsilus gracilis
GCAGTACCTGGGTAGCGAGCAGGTGGCGGGCTTCAGAGGGAGTGACCGAGGGGCGTGTCTGAGGGACGCCCGTGCTGATGCGCTCTGGCTGGTGACCGGGGTCTTTTATATTGTTTCTTAGTTTAATTCCTAAGTATTTAATTTTTTTAGTGCGATGGTAAATGGGGTGGTTTTTCTAATTCCTTCTTCTGATTGATTCTTTGCATATATGAATGCTATAAATTTTTGTGTTGATTTTGTATCCAGCTACCTTACTGAATTGATTTATTAATTCAATTAGTTTTTCTGATTTTTTTAAGGTTCTCTACATACAGTATCATATCATCCATGCATAATGATAGCTTTATTTTTTCTTTCCCTATTGAATTCCTTTTATGTCTTTCCCTTGTCTTATTGCCCTAGCTAGGACTTGCAGAGCTATGTTGAAAAGGAGTGGTGAGAGTGGGCATCCTTGCCTGGTTCCAGACCTAATTTAAAGGATTTTAGTTTTTCCCTGTTGAGGATGATATTTGCTGTGGGTTTGTCATATATAGCTTTTATTATGTTGAGGTATGTTCCTTCCATACCATTTCCCCCCCCAGGACTTTCATCATGAATGAATGCTGAACTTCATCAAATGCTTTTTAAGCATCTGTTGATATGATCATATGGTTTTTGTTTTTCTCTTTGTTGATGTGATGGATTAGTTGATTGATTTTCAAATGTTGAACCATCCTTGTGCCCCTGGGATGAATCCCACTTCGTCATGGTGAATAATGCTTTGTTTGATTTATTCTGCAAGGATTTTGTTTGTTTGCTTCATAGAACATTTTTGGTAATTTTCTTCCTTTCTCAATTTTCTGAAAGGGTTTTAATAGTACAGGTGCTATTTCCTCTTGAATGTTTGGTAGAATTCATTTGCGAAACTATCTGGACCTGGGCTCTTTTTTTTAGGGAGAGTTATGATGACTGCCTCAATTTCATTGCTTATGATTGATGGATTTAAGTTCTCTGTTTCTTCGTTGTTCAATGTTGATGTTCATCTCTTCCAAGTTGTATTTGTTTGCATATAAATGTTCATAATAGTTTCTGGTTATCTTTGAATTTCTTCTGTATCTGTCATAATATCTGCCTTTTCATTTATGATTCTGTTTGAGTTTTCCCCTTTTCTTTGTAAGCCATGTTAGGGGTTTATTCATTTTATTTATTTTTTTGAAGAACCAGTTTTTGATCTTGTTTATCTTCTTGATGATCTTCTCACCTATATTTGTTCTCAGTTCTACTAGTAGTTATTTTATGAATTTTGGTGCTCCTTCATTAGATGCATATATGTTGATAATTATTATGGTTTTTTTCTAGTGGATTGACCCCTTTACCATTAGGTAGTAACCTTCTTCATCTTTTGTCATTTTTTTTTAGTTTGAAGTCTGCACTGGCTGATACAAGAATGGCAACATCTGCCTTTTTTGTGGGGGCCATTTGCTTGTAATGTAGTTTTCCAGCCCTGTACCTTCAGTCTATACTTATCCTTAAAGATCAGGTGTGTTTTTTGGAGGCAGCAAAATGTTGGGTTCTGTTTTTTGATCCAGTCTGCAACTCTTCATCTTTTAGTTGCTGAGCTTAAACCATTGACATTTAGAGTGATTATTGACATTTGAGATTATAATGGTTTTCTGGTGGTCATTTTGATGTTTTGATTTGATTCCTTGTTTTGTTTGTTCTATTTATTTTTCTTATGGCTTTGATCTTGAGGCCTCTTTCAAAATTTCTTTGAATGGGTGTTTAGTGGTAGCAAATTTCTGAGACTCCTGTCAGAGAAGGTTCTAATTTTTCCTTCATATAAGGATAGATTTGCAGGGTAGAATATTCTTGGGTGGCACTCTTTGTCTTGGCATTTTTTTAAGATGTCTCTCCAGTCTCTCCTTGCCTGGAATATTTCTTCAGAGAGAACTGAGGCCAACCTAATGGAAGTTTTTGTAGGTTATCTGTTTCATCTCTCTAGTCATTTTCAACATTTTTTTCTTATCTTGGGTTCTTGAAAGTTTTACAATGATGTGTCTTGCCATCGTTTTTCTTTTATTAAAGTAGTTTGGTGTCCTTTTTGTGTCTAGTATGTCTATTTTCATTTCCTTCTTTAGATTTGGGAAGTTTTCCTCAACTATTGCATTAAAAAGCCTTTCAGTTCCCATTATTCTCTCCTCTCCTTCTGGGACACCTAATACTCATATTTCTTTTCTTAAAAGAATCTGACAGATCTCTGAGCTTTTCTTCAGCCTTCTTTTTGTCTCTTTTTCTTTTTTCTTCCTCTCTATTTCTGTATCCTTGAGTCTGCTGATTCATTCTTCTATTTCATATAATTTGCTTCCATGGCATTTCCCTGCATTTTTGAGCTCCTCTATTGCAATTCTTAAATACTGGGTCTCCCTTCAAATTCATTTTTAGGCATTAATTTTCATTTTTCAGTTTTTTGATTAAGTTACTCATACTGATGCTTTGGTTTTTTATTTTTTTTTTAACTCCCCTTAGTGCATTAAATGCTTCTATCAGTCTATTGTCCTTTCCCCCCTGATTCTTCACTTATATGTTGAAGGACTTTTTACATGTTGATTTTGAAGTCTTTGTCTGAAATACAAGTCATTTCTTCTATGTATTCCTGGATGTTTTCTGGAGATTATCTTTTCTTTGGTGGTAATGGATGATTTTCGTAAGGCTAGCTTGTATGTTTACAGTTTTTGTCCTTAGTGTGCTTTGCTTCTGGGCTTGTTCTACATATTGAGCAACCATGGCTCTTGTGTTGGTTGGCATATTGATTGTAAACTTTTCCATATTGTGAGTAGATCTGTACTTTAGTTTATTAGTTTGCACCAGTGCCACGATAGTGGTGACAGTTACTTCTTGCTTACCTAGGAGGGGATAGAGCTGGTGGGTTCAGCTAGGAATATGGATGAATGGGGGCTCTCCAGGGTCTGGCTGCATCAGTGATGGAAGAGGGGGCTCTCTCAGCAGGCCTGGATCAAGCCATGACTTCTGGTGGCTCACCTAGGAGGGGCCAGGGCAGGCAGGTACCTTCAGGACCCTGGGTGTATGGTGCTCTCCAGGGTCTGGCTGTGGTGGCAATGTAAATAATTCATTATTAAAGTGAGTGCTACCTGCAGTTCGATTAAACTGGACCACACAATCACAAAAGGAAAGATAAAATCATGATATTATCTTAATAGATGCTGAAATTGCCTTTAGCAATATTTAAGACTAATTCTTGAAAAAACTCTCAATAAAACAGACATAGAAAGAATATGCTACAATAAATCATGATAATATATGGTAACCCCACAGTTAACATCACATTTGCAGAAGAAAACTTGAAAACTTTTTCTTTAAGATAAAGAACGAGACAAGGATGTTCACTCTCACACCCTTTATTCAACATAGCACTGGACATCCTAATCAGAGCAATAGTTCAAGGAAAAAAATTATGTTTTCACATCATAAGAAGAATTAAAGCTCTAGTTTCAGATGACATAATATATAATAAAAATAAAAATGATCAGAAAAAATGTCAGACCAAAACTTACTCTAACATCTCAGGATGTAAAATCTATATACAAAGATTAGTTGTACTTTTCAACTCAAGAAAGAAACTATCAGAGAAATTAAGAAAACAATCCCACTTACTATGTTTTCAATAAAAGTAAAGCAAGTATGGATACATTAAACCAAGCAAATGAAAAAGTTGTACACTGAAACATGTAAGACTCTGAAGAAAGAATTGGAAAAGACTTAATAAATGTATCAATATTTTATACTCATGGATTGGAGGTACTAATGTTATTTTTATGACCTCATTACTTAAAATAATCTCCAAGTTCAATACAATCCCTGTGAAAATTCCAATGGATTTTCACAGAAATACATCAGTTAATCCTATGATGTGAATGAAACTACAACATATACTATCAAAGCAATTTTGAGAAAGAGGACCATTAAGAGGATAATTAAGATTGAAGACTTTCCTGAGCACAAAGAAAGTACACAATGATGACCTTAATTTGTTTTTTTCTGCTATTTTAGTGATTATGACAAACTTTTAAAAAACTTTTTAAAAAGGGATATAATTACTTTAGAGAAGTAGATGAGTTATAATTTCAGGCAGCACTATAATTTTTCAAGGAAAGGAATATGATTCAGTAAAGAATATAAATACATTAAACATTTATTCCAACATTTATACACCCTATCACCCATTGTCATCAATCTTTTATACCCTTTGTGGACATCATGAAAAGCAAATATTTTGCATTGTAATAAAATATTTTCAATGTCTTCTCATCATAGCCAAAGATTTTCTCTAACTCAACACCATACTAGATAATTCTATTTATTCAAATTTGATTTTATATGTAGGATTTACTGAGAGATACATAATTTAAAATTGTTTTGTGTTTTGTGTCAGTGACTGTGGTAGGAATTGTTTACATCAAACTAACAAGCAGAATAAAAGCAGGAGGTCTGATAGAAAGCAAACACACATGTTGAAGTTTACATTACCACTGATATCAGTTTAGGTATTTAACAGAAAAGAATAACAGATTCATTGTGAAATTGTGGCTTCCATATTATCCACTATAGTAAAACTAAATAAGTGGGTGTATTTGCCAGATTTATTTTCAATACAAGTAATACAACTCACATATGCTCTTTCAGGAAAAAGAAAGATTAATATTTGGAATGACACATGTTGGTTACCTGAGAAGAAATTATTATTGAAATGTACTAGCTGTTCCATAAAAAACAGGTTATTCCACCTTTTTCTGAAAGAAGTTTTGGAAAAACACTTTGGAAATGATCAAGGAGAAAAGTGTGCATGAATCAGAGTAGAAAACATAGTTATTGAATTAATAATTATAAAGAGAATTTGATTGGGTAGATGTTAACAAATGGAGAATATAAGATAAAAAATGGAAAGACAAGTTCAGTTCCCACAGTGTGATGAAAAAAATAAGAAAATTTTCATTTCAAGACTTTCAGCACTGCAATCCACAAGTCTTTCTTCAGCTCCAAGACAATTTGTTTCGCATAGCATCCTCCCCAAATATTTTTTTCAGAGCTCTCTTTATGTCTTTATTCCTCAGACTGTAGATGAAGGGGTTTAGCATGGGTGTGACCACAGTGTACATCACTGATGCTATTACAGTTGAGTGTGAGCTGTGGGGAATGGCAGAAGTAAGGTACACTCCAAAGGCAGTACCATAAAATAAGGAGACAACTGAGAGGTGAGATACACAGGTAGAAAATGCTTTGTGCTTCCCCTGAGCTGATGAGATTCTATGTATGGAGGTAACTATTTTAGAGTAAGAGTAAAGGATCCCAGTGAGGGGACCACCACCCAGCAGCACTGTTAGAAAATACATGACCAGGTAACTCAGGAAGGTGTCAGAACAGGAACATTGAAGTACTTGGTTGAGTTCACAGAAAAAATGGGGAATTTCTATCTTGGAACAAAAGGACAGTCCCAACACCATTAAGCTTTGTAATAATGGGTTCAAAGCATTGATGCTCCAAGACAACAGAACCAGTAACCCACAGAGTTGGGGGTTCATGATAACTGTGTAGTGCAGAGGGTGGCAGATGGCCACAAAGCGGTCATAGGCCATCACGGTCAGGAGAAAGTCATCCAACCCTATGAAGAGTATGAAAAAATATATCTGGGTAATGCATCCTTCATAAGATATGATTTTATTCTGTGTCTGGATGTTCACCAGCATCTTTGGAACCGTGGTGGAGGTGAAACAGATGTCCACAAAGGACAGGTTGCTGAGGAAGAAGTACATGGGTGTGTGGAGGTGGGTATCTGAGATGACAGCCACAATGAGGAGCAGGTTTCCCAACACAGTGATGAGGTACATGGAGAGAAAAATCCCAAATATGAGGGGCTGCAGTGTTGGTTCCGTTGATAATCCCAGCAGGAAAAATTCTGAAATTTGTGTATCATTCTCTGGTTCCATTGGGGATAGGTGACTACTAGAAAGTAAAATAACATGAATACTGTTCTCAGTAATGACCTTCAGAAGAATATTTGAACTACTACATTTCTCTTTTATATTCAATAATTGATATACATAAATTGCATGAAATCAATCCATTCAGGACTCTTATGCCATCTGGGAATATTAATTCCTGTCCTACTCCCAATCTTTTTCCTAGGCGGTCATGAATATTTCACTTTTAATGAACAATTATGTCTTGCACTTGGGAATATAGATTGATCGATGACTGAATTTGACAGGGTGTAAAGTCTTGATAAACAAAACTTCCTGAGATATATAGCTTGACAATAACCAAAACAAAATGAAACCCAACCAAACGGCAAAAATTTCTTGCTCTCCATACAAGTGATAAGGGTGTAATAACAAAAGTCCACAAAGGACTCACACAACTTAGCAAAAATAAAGCAAAAATCCAATCAAAAAATATCGAGAGGAACTAAAAAAGACTTTCCCAAAGAGGAAATACAAATGACCAATAAGTATATGAAAAAATGCTCCATATTACTAATAATCAGGGAAATGTAAATCAAATTCACACTGAGATACTATCTTACACCAGGAAGAATGACCCACATAAAAAAAAGGCATTAGTAAGTGCTGGTGTGGATGTGGAGAGAAAGGAATGCCCTTAAGTTGATGGGAACACAAACTGATTCAACCACTATGGAAAGCTTTTCGGAGAACCCTCAAACAACTGAAAATGGGACTACCATTCGATCCAGCAATCCCACTCCTTGGAACCTACCTGAAGGAAACAAAAACACTAATTCAAAAGGACAAATGTGCTCAGATATTTATAGCAGCACATTTACAATAGCCATGACATGGAAACAACCCAAATGACCCCAAACTGATGAATGACTGAAAAAGATGTGGTATATTCACACAATGGAATATTATTCAACAATCAAAGAAGACAAACTTACATCATTTGCAGCAACATGGATGGAGTTAGAAGGAAACATGTTAGTGGAAATAAGCCAGAAAGAAAAAGAGAAATAGTAACACTAATATGAGGGATATAGAGAAAACAAACAAATAAGAAAAATTTAAAACTGCCAGCAGAGCTGAAGCATAGAGCAAGAGAAGGGGAGGAGAATAAACTTGGTGGAGGTGAGGGCACAATAGATTAAGATGGTTCATGTGTGATAAGGTGATGGGAGAACCTCAGGGTAGATAATGATGTAATATATATGAAGATAATGATGTAATATATATACATATAAATATATGTGAAATCAATAAAAATTAATTAAAAAAACCTCTTAAAATTCACCAAGCTGAAGGAATATAAGCTAATATAAAATGAGATAGATTATCTGATGTTGCCAGAGGCCAGGAAGACAATCATGTCTAAAGACATAGTGGGTGGGAGTTTCATTTTTCTATTGGATGTTTTGTAGACCAAGAAATATTATAAAGGAAACTGAGATGAGATCAAGTGGGAGACTTACCTTTTCTGGAAAATGTGTCCTGAAGGTCAAAACCTAAAGTCTTTTCAGGTTAAAGATCCCAAGAAAGGCTGTTGTATCAAAAATTCAAGGCTTAAAAGTAGTTTTTGTAGTAAGGGGATGAACAAAAGGCAGTGATGACCAGCAATATCAGTTTGAGTAATCAGGCTACATTCTACACTTCTGAGACTTCAATACAGGGGAAGTATCTCCTTCATATATTATTTATTCATTTTTATTGTTTATATATATATATGTTCATATACATATTTACATCATGTATATTGTTTACCAGGAGTCCTGGTGTAGAAATGATCCACTAGTTTCCATTGACAACATACCAACGTAGGTATTAATGGATATGTTTTGATGTATATGAATTAATACCTCTACTCTCAAAGAGACTCACAAATTATGAAATATACACACACTGAACTAACTCACACATAAGATAATACATAGATATGTAAAATAACTCCTTAGGCCCATGACACTACAAATCTCTTTTGCATATTTGTAGAAGTTTAGAAATAAACAAGAGAAGGTAAGTCATTGGCATCCATATTTATTAAGTTAAAATATGAAAATAGTCTCAAATACCATTTGGTAATCCTCTCAGGGATGTGGAAACATGTCTTTGAGACAATATGCAAAAAGGAGTGTTTATTCACATTTTGTTACATTTTTAAGGAACCATAAATAGTAGTTCAAAAAAGAAAAAAGAAAAAGATAGATATATGAGTGGGTATAATGATATCAAAAGCTGACTTAGTAACTGAGATTATTATGAGAAGACATTCTTGGTTCTGACAGGAGCAATCCTTTTGATGTCCTGAATAACCAATAATGCGGTAACATGCAGCTGATCCAAAAGAGAAAGAGTGACAACTTACCATGTGAAGAGACCTGGTGATTGACATAACATGAGATAAATGAACAAAGGGAACAATAATGCATCTTACAAGAGAAAATAAGTCTGGAAAAACACCAGTGGGGATTTTAAAAGATGAATGGTGAAATAGTGAATGATAATAATTCAAAATCTATGGAATTAGGACACCAAAATATTGAATAATTTAAAAGATATTAAGATATTAAGTGTTTTCCTACTGAAAACCAAGCAAACC
Source organism: Uropsilus gracilis (assembly GCA_004024945.1). Classification (NCBI taxonomy): domain Eukaryota; kingdom Metazoa; phylum Chordata; class Mammalia; order Eulipotyphla; family Talpidae; genus Uropsilus; species Uropsilus gracilis. The sequence continues at coordinate 8,602 of PVHY01024664.1, forward strand.
ACTGTAAAAGTTAACACCATTACTGGAACAGTGGTCAATATAGTCACTCAATACACATAGAAGCTGATTTTACATGAATAGCAACACTGGTGATTTGGTGATGTTTCTTCTTTCTCACAGTGTCTTCACTGTGTTCCCACCTATTGGTAATAAAATAATTCTACATAAATGTTTTATTGCAATTTCTTTTCATATCAATATGAGACATGTGAGATGGTATTATAATGCATGTCCCTAAGCTACTGTTGCAAAGTAATACATGTGTGTTTGGGAATGAAATTTCTAGTAAACACAGAACATACTCAAATATATCTTAACAAAAATATTTAAAAATACAACTTAAGCTCACTGCACAGGCCTCCAAACTAAACCCTGTTTTCCTACTTCTCCTAACTGAAAAATCCAGATCTATTCTAATCTTTTTGGAACTATTTTAAATTTCTTAAACCTTGTTCATTTTTTTTTCAAATCTTCCTTCCCCCCCTCATCATTTAATGGTAATGATGTATTTCTCTCTCCTAAAGAAGAGTTTCTCTCTCCCAAAGAAATTCCTCTCTCTCTCTCTCAAAGTTTATTTACTTCACAACAAACATGGAAATGGACCCTCAAACTAATGAAAATGGAACTATCATTTGACCCAGCAATCACTCTTCTGGGAATCTACCCAAAGGAGACCTCAATGTAGGTACAAAGGGACACCTGTGCCAGGATGTTTATTGCAGCACTATTGATAATTGCAAGGACATGGAAACAACCCAAACTTCCCAAAACAGATGAATGAATGAATGAATGAATGAATGAAAAAGATATGGCATATATACACAATGGAATATTACTTTTCAATTAAAAATGAAAAATTAGATGAATTTATGGTAACATGGATGTACCTAGGAGAAATCATATTAGCAGAAGCAACTCAAAAAGTAAAAAGACAGACACCAAATGGTTTCTATTATATGGGACATGGGAAAGATAAACAAAAAGCCATGAAGAAAAGTCAAAACAAGTTAACAACCAAATTGAAGTACACAACTTGGAGGGCTGGGGCAGGGCAAAGTGGGAATGGTTGGCAGGGGGGAGGGGGAGGCTGTGGGTGTGAACACTGGGGATTACAAAGATGTGAAATTTATATATAGATAGATTATTTGATTATAGAACAAACAATCAAAAAGCCAAAAAAAGAAAACAAAAAAAATTTTTTTGAATTGAGCTATGCTGGCACAAACATGATTTTGGTAAGAACTGTTCTCTTCAGTTTCTCTGAGCCTTCCTGCAAGTATTTACTTAGGGTTTATACTAACCTGAGTTATCTGATAAGGAAGTTTCTGTGTAGCTGGTTGAATTCCTCCTTGGATGGTTGATAAGGGAGACTGAAGCTCTGTTCTCAGGGAAGACAGCAGGAAGGCATTAAGCACTGGTCCATGAGCTAGACTTTTGGTTCCAAAGCAACAATCATTCCTTATCTCAAGCTTGCAGATATCATGGGACAGTGCAAGGAGATATTTACAGCTTCTTTGTCTGCTCATTAGTTTCTGTTCCCACTGTGTTCCACTGTTGAGCACATAATTTCTCTGTGGAAAACTAGTGTGAGCACACTGGAAATTATTCCTGCTGAGTCTATGTTCCCAAGAGGTCAGATTAAAGTCCAAGGAATTCTCTGGTTCTTCTCTGTGAGCTCAACTCACTTCCAAAGGATTATCCTCCTTCTACCTAATCCAGAGCTAATAGTTTCTCCAAATCTAAGATCATGAACCTATAAGACAGGTCCTCCAAAATATCGTGTTGTGGCCAGGAACAGCTCCTGATTTCTCTAGACACCTTTTCTCTCTTTGGACAGGGAGAGAAGTGTGGTCCTTTGATGAATAAACAGTGGTTATTGTGTCCTTTAATTGCATGATGCTTTTGATATATCAATAGGAAATTCAATTTAAAGCACTTGTTATATGCTGTGCTCTAATCTTCCTTAAATATAAAGCATTTAGAAGAAGAGGCAAGGAGGAAAAGAGAGAGTAGTGATAAGAATGTGGGGGAGGAGGTGGCTGCCCTGCTTCGGCACACAGTCACAGGCCGGCATTTGCACGACCAGCCACCTCTCCGCTTTGTGTGGTGGATGGAGAGTGGCCCCCAACCAGGTGGATGCTGGGATGGGAGGAGCATGGAGGTGTTTGCAGCTGGAATCCAACTAGGGCTCCGGACCTGCCCGCAGCTGCCCCGCTTTGGTGGGCAGTCGCAGCCCGGCCTTTGTATGCTAAGCCACAGGTGCACGGACTTGATGGGGCATGAGGGAAGCAGGGAGGGTCTATAAAGGTGGCCCCTCTCTTTCACTCTCACCCCAATTAGTTCTCAGGAGGAATGAGAAGAGAACTAATAATCCATTGGACAGAATGAATTGGTGAGGGACCATAGCAAAATATTGTGCACAAATACGAGCAGATCGCAAGAGGAGGAACTGTAAGAAAGACAACCTTTAATGGACTGGAGAAATGACCATGTACATCACCTGTCACAGTCACACAATGATTGAAAAAAAAAAAGCTAAGGGCTGATACGCAACTCAAGAAATCAAGGTGCCCCTTCCCATTCCATGGGAGAGGAAGGTCACAGAGATGGGGCTGCAGGCACACACGAAGTTACAATCTGAAGGAGAGGAAATGACCTGCAAAGGCTTTCAGTAGATGCCCTTCACAAGTATCTTCTATAATGAATGGAATTGACTGAAGACCCTCAATAACGAGAAAACACTAACAGATTCCAAATGAGAATGAACTGCTACCCAGTACAGAGATAATACTGAACATCTACCAACAAGACTTGTTATATTCTAGGATCACAGTCCCTCACCCAAGAAAAGGACATTGCCACAGAAAACAAAGAGACCAAAGGACTCAACATAGATCAAAAAACAAGGAGAGGGGCGGGAGTGAACAGAGGGGTCATGAACAGGAGTTGAGGGGGAGGTTCTCCAACAACCATTTCCATATACTGCAAAATCTAAAGTACGAATAAAATTAAAACAATAAAAAAAAGAATGTGGGGGAGGAAAAAATGTGGAGGAGGAGATCACAATGAGATCTGGTGGAGGACAATCAATGTGTTGTCTGGTGGTGGGGGAACAATGAGGACTCCACATGAGGGAGAAATCTTATACCGGCAAATATTAAGAAGGATGTAAATAATTAGTAGTTTATGAAAAAAGTTAATTACTTGAGCAATAATATTTTTCTATGCATCATGGTTAGATCTTAAATTCATCCTTGCCTACCTCATTTAATTTTTATGAAAGCATGTTCTTTGTCATCTCTAATGTCATGAATTTTACAACTACTGAAACAGGGCTTAAAGGGAGATGTAAACTGCTGAAAATTTTGATCCAAGAGATGAAATTTTAAGGAACACCATTAAATTGTTTTCAGTTCTTATACTACACCATTAAATTGCTTTCAGTTCTTATGCTACACCGTTAAATTGTTTTCAGTTCTTATGCTGTAGGTCAGTAGTTCTCAACTATGGGATGAGTTTGCCTCAGGGGCAGTTGATCATGGAGAGAATGTTGGTAGTCACAGGTGTTACTAAAGTGTTGCTACCAGAAGTATTACTCCATATTCTACAATGCATGATGTAACAAATACAATTAGTGTTTTTTTTCTATACAACCTCACCAGGAATGTTGTTAGTCTCATTATGATGGACCACTATTATGACTGTGAAATAGAATCCCACTGTGACTTGATTTGCATTTTCTTGATAAGCTCTTTAAAAATTTTTTTAATATTTTTTTATTTGAAAAATTCATTTTATTGATTTGTCACATTTGTGCATTAATTGATCCCTCCTCCTCCCTCTGTATCCCCCCTCCATATCCCCCCTCCAGTCACTCCATCTCCCATTTTTCTGCGATTTGTTGGTTGGTTAAGTTGATGTTCAGTTGTTGGTTGTTTGGCCCGTTGTTCTCTTCTGACATTTGGTAAATGTTTTTTGTTTTTTTTGCATATATATGTATATTTATATTTATATTACATTAGTCAATTATTGTGTACCCCAGGGCTTTCCCACTTCACTAAAATTTGTTAACCATCCTGATCTTTTGTGCTCTTCACCTCCCCCACCTTCTTTCCCTTCCTCTGTCCTCCATGGTTCAGTCCCATTGGTTGTTTTCATTGTTTCTTATTTGTTTGTTTGTTTTTCCCTATATCCATCATATAAGTGAGAGCATCCTGTACTTCACTTTTTCTTTTTGACTTATTTCTGCTAATATGAGTCTTTCTAGTTCCATTCAGGTTGCTGCAAATGACATGTGTTTGTCCTCCTTGATTGATGCGTAGTATTCCATTGTGTATATGTACCACATTTTTTTCAGCCAATCATCTGTTTTGGGGCATTTGGTTTGTTTCCAATTCTTGGCAATTGTAAACAGGGCTGCAATGAACCTGTGCGTACAGGTGTCCTTTTGAATTGTTTTCATGTCCTCCGGGTAGATTCCTAGTAGTGGGATTGCTGGGTCAAATGGTAAGTCCACTTTCAGTTGTTTGAGGGTCCTCCACACAGTCTTCCATAGTGGCTGTACCACTGTACTCCCACCAGCAGTGTAAGAGAGTTCCTTTTTCTCCACATCTGCGCCAACATTTCTTGTTGCCTGTTTTATTTATATGGGCCGTTCTTACTGGTGTAAGATGGTATCTCAGTGTGGTTTTAATTTGCATTTCCCTAATTATTAGTGATGTGGAGCATTTTTTCATATGCCTATTAGCCATCTGTATCTCCTCTTTGGTGAAGTGTCTTTTTAGTTCTTCTCCCCATTTTTTGATTGGGTTTTTTGCTTTGTTTTTGTTGAGCTGTAGTAGCTCTTTGTGGATCTTTGTTATCAGACCCTTGTCACTTGTCTGGAGGGCAAATATTTTCTCCCAGTCAGTTGGGCTTCTTTTTGTTTTGTTGATTGTCTCTTTTGCTGAACAGAAACTTTTTAGTTTGATATAGTCCCAGCTGTTTATGTTTTCCTTCATTTTTTTGCTGGCCGTAGTTGATTCCCCAAATGAATTTCTGAGGTAAAATTCATGAAGGATTATGCCCAGGTTTTCTTCTATGTATTTTATGGTTGCAGGTCTCACTTCCAGGTCCTTTATCCATTTTGAGTTAATTTCTTTACAGGGTGTGAGGGTGTTGTCCTGGTCCATTTTTTTTTTTTTACAAGTTTTGATCCAGTTTTCCCAGCACCATTTACTGAAGAGGCTATCCTTGTTCCAGGGTATGTTTTTTGCCCCTTTGTCAAAGATTAGTTGACCGTATATGTGTGGTTTTATTTCTGGGTATCCGATTCTGCTCCATTGGTGTGTTTGTTTGTTTTTGTACCAGTACCGTGCTGTCTTAAGTATTATGGCTTTGTAGTACAGTTTGAAGTCTGGAATAGTAATACCTCCGTTCTCTCTTCTGTTTGTCAAAAGGGTTTTGGCTATTCAGGATCTCTTGTTGTTCCATATGAATTTCAGTAATTTTTGTTCTATCTCTTTAAAATATGTCATTGGGATCTTTATTGGAATTGCATTGAATCTGTAGATTGCCTTTGGTAGTATGGCCATTTTGATAATGTTGATTTTTCTGATCCATGAACAGGGAATGTCTTTCCATTTTTTTTACATCATCTTCTATTTCTTTTAAGAATGTTTTACAGTTTTCTTTGTATAGGTCTTTTACGTCTTTTGTTAGGTTGATTCCCAAGTATTTGATTTTCTTTGGTGCAATGGTAAATGGGGTGTTTTTCTAATTTCTTCTTCTTGTGATTGATTCTTTGCATATATGAATGCTGTTGATTTTTGTGTGTTGATTTTATATCCAGCTACCTTACCAAATTGGTTTATTATTTCAATCAGCTTTTCTGTTGATTTTTCTGGGTTCTCTACATAGAGTATCATATTGTCCTCGTATAATGATAACTTTATTTCTTCATCCCCTATTCAGATTCCTTTTATGTCTTTATCTTGCCTTATTGCCCTAGCGAGGACTTCCAGAAGTATGTTGAAAAGGAGTGGAGAGGGTGGGCATCCTTTCCTGGTTCCGGACCTTAATTGGAATGGTTTCAGTTTTTCCCCATTGAGGATGATATTTGCTGTGGGTCTGTCATACATAGCTTTTATTATGTTGAGGTGTGTTCCTTTTATACCAATTTTTCCCAGGGCTTTCATCATGAAAGGATACTGAACTTTATCGAATGCTTTTTCGGAATCTATTGATATGATCGTATGGTTTTGGTTTTTCTCTTTGTCGATGTGGTGGATTATGTTGATTGATTTTTGGATGTTGAACCATCCCCGTGCCCCTGGGATGAATCCACTTGGCCATGATGGATGATGCTTTTTATGCAATGTTGGATTCGGTTTGCCAGGATTTTGTTTAGAATTTTTGCATTTGTGTTCATTAGGGAGATTGTTCTGTAGTTCTCTTTCTTTGCACTATCTTTATTTGGTTTTGAAATTAGTCTAATGTTTGCTTCATAGAAGGTATTTGGTAGCTTTCCTTCTTTCTCAATTTTTTGAAAGAGTTTTAATAGTACTGATGTTAGTTCCTCTTTGAATGTTTGGTGGAATTCATTTGTAAAACCATCTGGACCTCAGCTCTTGTTTTTAGGGAGAGTTCTGATGACTGCCTCAATTTCACTGTTTGTGATTGACCTGTTTAAATTTTCTACTTCTTCTTTGTTCAATTTTGAATGACTGTATTGTTCTAGGAATTTGTCCATCTCTTCCAGGTTGCTGTATTTGTTTACATATTGATGTTTGTAGTAGTCTCTAATTATCTTTTGGATTTCTGCTAGGTCTGTTGTAATGTCTCCCTTTTCATTTATGATCCTGTTTATTTGAGTTTTCTCTCTTCTTTGTAAGCCTTGCCAGGGGTTTGTCAATTTCATTTATTTTTTTCAAAGAACCAGGTTTTGGTTTTATCTTCTTGATGGTCTTTTTGTTTCTATTTCATTAATCTCTGCTTTTATTTTTGTTATTTCTTGTCTTCTGCTGGGTTTTGGATTTTTTTGTTGCTCTTTTTCTAAGTCCTTAAGTTGGAGATTAGAGTGTTTTTTTGGGTTGTTTCAATTCTTTTTTTGGGGGACCTGTATTGCTATGAAATTTCCTCTTACTACTGCTTTTGCTGCATCCCACATGTTTTGGAATGTTATGTCATCATTATTGTTTGCCTCCATGTAGGTTTTATTGTCTTCTTTGATTTCCTCTTTTATTTGATCTTCCAGAAGCCTGTTGTTCAGTCTTCATGTAGTGTTTACTCTCCTTATTTTCTTTTCATTGTTGATTTCTAATTTGATGCCTTTATGATCGGAGAAAAAGTTAGATATTATTTATTTTTATTTTTTTAACATCAAATAATTTATTTAAATATAAATTTCAAATCTTTGCAGTTCCTGAGATTCACCCCCCCACCCTCCCTGATCACTCCCCCTCTGTCCCTCCCTCTACCTGGAGTGTATACTTCAATTTGGTTGCTTTTTTTGGTTGTTGTTTGTTTTTGACTTTTCATCATAGCGTTTTGTTTATCTTTCCTTAAGTACCATATAATAGTGAAACCATTTGGTGTCTGTCTTTATCTTTTTGACTTGTTTCTGTTAATATGATTTCTTCTAGGTGTGTCCATGTTATCATAAATTCATCTAATTTGTCATTTTTAATTGATGAATAATATTCCATTGTGTATATATACTACATCTTTTTCATCCATTCATCTATATTGGGACATTTGGGTTGTTTCCATGTCCTTGCAATTATAAATAGTGCTGCAATAAACATGCGGGCACAGGTGTCCCTTTGTACTCATACTGAGGTCTCCTTTGGGTAGATTCCCAGAAGAGCGATTGCTGGGTCAAAGGGTAGTTCCATTTTCATTAGTTTGAGGGTCCTCCACACCGCTTTCCATAGTGGCTGGACCAGTTTACATTCCCAGCAGCAGTGTAAGAGCATTCCTTTCCACATCCGCAGCAGCACTTGTTGTTGCCTGTTTTTTTAATGTGTGCAATTCTCACTGGTGTAAGGTGGTATCTTATTGTGGTTTTGATTTTCATTTCCCTTATTGCTAGTGACATTGAGCAAATTTTTATGTGCCTGTTGGCCATTTGTATTTCCTCTTTGGAGAAGTGTCTTTTTAATTCTTCTCCCCACTTTTTGACTGGGTTTCTTGTTTTGTTTTTGTTTAATTGAGTAAGTTCCTTGTGGATCTTCATTATCACTCTTGTGGAGGGCATAAATTTTTTTCCATTCTGATGGGCTTCTTTTAGTTCTTTCTATTGTCTCTTTTGCTGTACAAAGCTTTTTAGTTTGATGTAGTCCCATCTGTTTATGTTTTCTTTCAATTTTTTGCCATCTGTAGATGTTTCTAGAAAGGAATTTCTGAATTGTAATTCATGGAGGATTTTGCCCAGGTTTTCTTCTATGTATGTTACAGTTTCGGGTCTGACGTTTAAGTCTTTTATCCATTTTGAGTTGGTTTTTGTGCATGGTGTGAGGATGTTGTCTTGTTCCATTTTTTTGTTGTCTTGGTCCATTTTTTGGCAGATTTTAGTCCAATTTTCCCAGCACCATTTATTGAAGAAACTATCTTTGTTCTAATGTAAATTTTTCCCTCCTTTGTTGAATATTAGTTGACTATATATGTGTGGTATTTCCAGGCACACAATTCTGTTCCATTGGTCTATCTGTTGTTGTACAAGTACCATGCTGTTTTAATTATTATGGCTGGTATATTTTCAATCTTTGTGTATTTGTTCAGGTTTGTCTTGTGGCCTAATATGTGATCAATTTTAGAGAATGAACCGTGTGCATTTGAAGAAAAAAAGTGTATTCTTTACCTTGGGGGTGTAGTGTCCTGTATATATCTATTAGGTCCGTTTGGTCTAGCTCTTCCTTTAAAGCTTTTGCTTCTTTGTCTAGTTGCTCTTTAGTTGATCTGTCTTTTGTTGAGTGGCATGTTAAAGTCTCCTACCACATATGTATTCTCATCAATATTTGATTTCAGTTCTACTAGCAGTTGTTTTATGAATTTTGGTGCTCCCTCATTAGGTGCGTATATGATGATTATTGTTATGTCTTTTTGGTGGATTGACCCTTTAACCATTAGGTAGTGGCCATTTTTATCTTTTGTTATGTTTGTTAATTTGAAGTTTGCTCTGTCTGATGTTAATGGCAACCCTTGCTTTCTTGTGGGGGGCATTTGCTTGTAGTGTAGTTTTCCAGCCCTGGACCTTCAGTCTATGCTTATCCTTAGAGATCAGATGTGTTTCTTGGAGGCAGCAGAATGTTGGGTTCTGTTTTCTGATCCAGTCTGCAACTCTTCATCTTTTGATTGCTGAGTTTAGATCATTGACATTTGGGGTGACTATTGTGTTTGCAATTCTAGCGGTCTCCTGGTCGTCATTTTGGGGTTTATTTTGGTTTTTTGTTTTTGTTTTTTTGTATTTGTACTTATGGTTTTGATCTTGAGGCCTCCTGCAAAATTTCTTGGAGTGGGGGTTTAGTGGTAGCAAATTTCTGGAGGCTTTGCTTGTCAGAGAAGGTTCTATTTTTTCCTTCATAGAGGAAGGCTAGTTTCGCAGGGTAGAGTATTCTTAGTTGGCACATTTTTTCTTGGAGTCTTTGTAGATGTGACTCCATTTGCTAACTGCCTGGAGTATCTCTTCAGAAAAATCTGAGGTCAGTCTAATGGATTTTCCTTTGTAGTTTATCTGTTTCTTTTCTCTAGCCATTGTCATCATTTTTCCTTATCTTGGGTTCTTGGAAGTTTTACGATGATGTGTCTTGCTGTGGCTTTTCTTTCATTAAAGTAGTTCGGTGTCCTTTTGGCTTCCTGTAAGTCTATTTTCATTTCTTTCTTCAGATTAGGGATGTTCTCCTCTATTATTATATTGAAAATCCTTTCAGCTCCCATGACTCTCTCCTCTCCTTCTGGGATTCCTATTGCCCTTATGTTTCTTTTCTTTAAGAAAACTGACATATCTCTGAGCTTTTCTTCAGTCTTCTTTGCTTTTCTCTCTCTTTTTCTTTCTTTGTCCTCTCTATATCTGTATCCTTAAGTTTGCTGATTCATTCTTCTGTTTCATCTAATCTGCTTCCATGACTTTTCTGTGCATATTTGAGCACATCTATTATAACCGTTAAATCTTGAGTCTCTCTCAATTTCAATCCTAGGGATTCATTTTCATTCTTCAGTTCATTGATTAGGTTATACATATTGATGCTTTCTTTTTTATATGTTTCTACTTCTTCTCTTAGTAGTACATTAAATGCTTCTATCATTCTGTTGTCCCTTTTTTTCTGATTCTTCTCTGTTTTTTGGAGTACTTTTAACATGTTGATGCTGGAATCTTTATCTGTGATACACATCATTTGTTCAATGTTTTCCTTGGTGTTTTCAGGAGATTGTCTTTTATTTTGTGGTGATGGATTATTTCCTGTAGGGTCTGATTGCATGTCTATGGTTTTTCTCCTTACTGTGTTTTGCTTTCTAACTTGTACATATTGAGAAACCGTGGATCTGGTTTTTGTCAGCTTGCTGATAGTAATGTTTTCCAGATTGAAAGTAGATCTATAGTTTAGTTTGTTAATTTGTGCTGGTGCTTCTTCAGCACTAGTACCAGTAACTTCTGGCTTCTAACCTGGGTGGGGGAAAGGTCAGGTGGGTTCCCTCCATTACCTGGTTGAAGGGTGTGGCTCTCCAAATCTGTGGTGCAGGCAGCAGTGGCGCAAAGAAGGGACCCTCCCTGGGGCCTGGTGCTGGGTTAGTGACTTCCAGCTTCTAA
>PVHY01024665.1:0-19358 GCA_004024945.1 Uropsilus gracilis
GTCAGGGAGGAGACCTCACCTGACTTCCATGGAGCTCTCACCCAGCTGCTGGTGCAGTGGCCAAGGGACTTGTGGTTCCCTGTCGCCGGTGAGACTCAGCTGCCGTGAGCCTCAACCCGCGCAAGCTGGGCTCTGGAGTGGAGGCTGCTGGCAATCAAGACAGCAGTCCTGGCACCCCCAGTTCAAACACACTCAGTTCGGCCTCAACCTGGCTGGGAAGGCTTCTTTCAGTTGCAAAATGCAGGACTGGGCCTATTGTCCCAGGACCGTCTTTGCCTTAGAGACCTGCAGCCACCTGAGGGGAGGGTCAGGGAGGGAGCCTCACCTGACTTCCCTGGAGCTCTCACCCAGCTTCTGGTGTGGTGCCAGCCATGAATTTTAAAGGCACACACTGAGCTTTTGTGTTTATGGGCTTATGACCAAACGGAGTGACTGCCTTCAGAGAACGGCCAGAAGATTGATGCAGTCAGTATGATTTAATATGAATGAAAATGAATGCATAAATTTAATATGAATGAATAATTTGGAATCAGAGGGTAAAATGTTGCCATTTTCAGGTTAAGGTAAAGAGGAACAGTCAACCCAAACATCGCATGACTGGGGGCACAGAGGACACTGCCATATCACACTGCAGTGAGGGAGGCGTGAGAAAATGGATTTGAAAGCTCTGCTCTTTGTGACTATCAAGGGTCCTACTTAGGTGACTAATTGTTCCTATGTGTACATAGAAACTTCTCCAGATACGATAGGCCGTGTACGGATTCCTTTGGGCTTCACTTGCTCAGTGAGACCAGCTCGGATTGAACAGGATGTGTCCTTGTCAAGAAAGGACAGGTCACCCAGAAAATCTAACGCTGCAATAGAAACTTTGCCTAAGTGTGGGCCACACCCAAATGTGCCTCAGCCCCATATGCGATAGGAACTTCCTTTAGAAACATTTACCAGCCTGCAGGTATACCTGAGGTAGATTCCACCATGCTTTCCTGATCGCTGGCCTATCTTGCTTCACTCAGTCTGCCTGCTCATGCTGATGAACTGAGAACATGTTCGCACCAGTAAGCATCTCTCAGCAGTTCTCAACCGCCTGTAGCTGGCCAGTCAACTGCCTGGTGCTGCCAATGGAAAAACAGATATTTTTCAGGAGAGCTAGAGCAAATCCTAGCCCAGGCTTTCCTCAGAAAGGATATCCCATTTGGCTGACAAGGTATTGCTGCCAATAAACAAATTGCTAAATACATTCCATGTTCCTCAGCCACTGTTAACGAGAAAATGCAGCCAAGTTCATGAAGAGAGAAGGCAGGGGCTTTATTTTGATGGTAAGTTCAATGCCTTAGCTTCGTGAAAGGCCTCCTTGTCATCTCACTTCTTGACAGATACTGGCAGCCAGGTGCAGAAAGCAGTGTTTGGTTTCCTTGCTACACTGAGCCTGTCTACCCCACGCAGCCAAAACCTGTGTTTCATCAAGTTCCCAGGCAATACATACGCACACTGGTCACGTCCTTTCCTCCACACCACACACTTGCAGGCCTTAGCATGGAAAAACAACCTCAAAGTATCTAGTCAGCCGCCTGCTTTGAGGCTGGTGAGTTATTTCTATCACCATTTCATAGCGGGTCCCTGTGGTCCATGGACCTTCCGCCTGAAGTCACAATCACCTGAAGTCACAAACACCCACGTCTCCAGCCACCAGTCACCGCCTTTGCTCTCCAAGGGTGTCTCTTCAGTCTCCCTGTATTTCTGTACCAGAGGGGATTTCCTGGCCTGTTTTTATTTCTCTGCATCTGGTACAGAAAAGATGATCTTCACATACTCATGTTGGCTTCCGCTCTGCAAGCCAGAAGGAAAACTTGAGAAAAACGTTTTCATTTTGCCCAAGGGAAATTATCTTGACACATGGGGTAAAAGCACTGACTGGAGAGCTCTGGGGAGACCTGCTGCCAGTGGGATGCTGGAACTTAGATTTTTCCTCTTGTGCATGTGTGAGTATGTGTGTGTGTGTGTGTATGTGCACACATGCGTGCATGTGTGCAAGGGGGGAGTCTTTGGCGCCCTCAATCAAATAGATGTCACTAGCAGAAAATCTGAAAGCAGAACCTGCTGCTCTAAATATAAGAAAGACACCACGCTGCACTTAATTTAGTCTTCCTCACGGAAAGGGTCATGAATATGCATTTTGACTAAGAAAACCATTTCTTTTCACAGCCTCACGTGTGAGGCTGCAGACACACCTAATCAGCATGGCTATTTTTAGCCTTCACTTGGAGGGTTATTTCAGAAAAGGTCAAGATGCTGGTACTAAACTGTTGCTTACTGTGTGGGAGAAGAAAGCATCATCCAAGAGGTAAGGAATCAAGCCAGGCTGATCCTGCCTCCCCCAGCCAGGGCTATCCAGGTAGCATGTATGTTTGCTTTCTCTCCACTTGCAATTGGAGATGTTATGGATAAGGAGGACAAGCCTGACTCTTGCTGTGTGGCAAAAGGCAGGGGCTGCTGCAAGGTCCAGGAGCTGACTGCCTCTGGGCTGGAGGGTGGCGGCTGGGCATTATTTGAGCTCTGCGCATGGACATGGTACAGGGAGGTGGCAAAGGCATCTTGTAGGTGAGAGTCAGTCTGGTTGATCCTTTGATGTGACTCGGGATGCAAAGAGGCCTGACCAGGCTGGAATTCAGTTCGTGCCTTGCCCCTGAGAGCAGAAGGGCTCCAAGCACCTGTCCCTCTACCTTCTTTCTCTCAGGGTTGGGGATTGGTGGTGAACTGGGGTGTTCTGGACAGGAGAGGGGCTGAGGATTAGAAAGGTCAAGTGACTCACATCCGGGGACTTGAAGGAAATCTAGTCAGTTCCTTTCAGCCAGAACTGCCATGTTCCAGGAAATGGTGAACCTGACCCACATGAAGGGAGCAAGGAAAGCCTCTCGCCCTCTGTTCGCTGGGTCTTTTGGAAAACATGGAGGTGTTTTTCTGGCAACATCCATATGAATTCACAAGAAAGGTGAGATTGTAGATAGACATCAAGGCCAGTGTTCAAAAAGGAATGCCCGCACATGTTACCATGGCAACACAGGAAGAGTCCACAGTGCTACCCAGCATGCAGTTGGCCCTGTGGGAAACAAAGGGCAGGATTTTTGCCAAGAGAAGGAATGTTCATATGGAGCGTGTTAAGCAACCTAAGAGCTGAGAGCCGCTGAGTTGCATGGAAGAAGGCATCAGAAAAGTACGGGAAGTTTTCCTTCAATTTTTTGCCATCAGTAGATGTGGAGAGAAGGGGACACTCTTACACTGCTGGTGGGAATGTGAACTGATCCAACCTCTATGGAAAACTGTGTGGAGGACCCTCAAATTAATGAAAATGGAACTACCATATGACACAGTAATTTCTCTCCTGGGAATCTACCCAAAGGAGACTTCAGTGTGGGTACAAAGGGACACCTGTGCTCGGATGTTTGTTGCAGCACAATTTATAATTGCAAGGACATGGAAGCAACTGAAATGTCTGAAAACAGATGACTGGATGAGAAAGATATGGTATATATACACGATGGAATAGTACTCATCAATTAAAAATGACAAGTTGGATGATTTTATGATAACATGGATGGACTTAGAAGAAAACAGATTAGCAGAAACAAGTCAAAAAGAAAAAGACAGAAACCAAATGGTTTCGCTACTATCTGGGGCATGGGAAAGATAAACAAAAAGCCATGAAGAAAAGTCAAAACAAGCCAACAACCAAATTAAAGTATGTAACTTGGGGGTGGGGGAAGGTGGGACAGGGTGAGAATGGTTGGGGGGGGGTGAACCCCAGAGATCACAAAGATGTGAAATTTATATATAAATAAATTATTTAAAAAAATAAAGGTCACATACATTTTAAAGAAAAAGTACAGGAAGTCAACGTAAAGGTCCTTGGGTTCAGCTGGAACAGCCTGCGCCACCCAGAGAAGCACACTGTGTGGGACTCCATGTAAGGTTCTGCCCCTGTGAAGTCATGGTGTGAGCTATGTGGAAAAGCTAAAAGATCTCTGAGCTATTAAAAAAAAAAAAGCTAGGAAAATTCAAATTGGCGGAAGGACAGTCTAGAGCTGTGCTACACCTTGAGGGCAGGTGGGACTCTCTCAGATGATGGGCTGTGCTGTCGTCTTGTCATGGGTGGTTCTCGAGTCCTTGAGAGCTAGTGCAGTTAGAGAACTGATTTTTTTTTTTTGAGGCTAGGTCTCACTATGTTGTCCGGGAAACTGCAGACTCTCATTGCCTGGGGTACCCCAGACTCAAGCGATCCCCAACCTCAGCCTCCCAAGTAGCTGGGATTACAGGCGCACACCACCACACCCAGCTATTTTTTGAGACTAGGTCTCACTATGTTGCCCTGGGTGGGTCTCGAACCCACAGACTCAAAGAGATTCCCAGTCTCAGCATCCTGTTCTAGGCTGGGATTAAAGCTGTGCACCACCGTGGGCGGCTTGGAGAACTGATTTTTTTTTAATGTATATTATTTTCATTTACATAGCTGCACATGCCTCGTGGCTGCCATAATGGATAGAGCAATATGGGGAGGAGTAGGTGACATTTAAAGGGATGAAGCTGGGAAAATACAGAAGGTCCAAATCCCGGCCTGAAGGCCCATAGGAGAACCATCTGGAAATCATCAGAAAAATACAGCTGCTTGCACCCAGCCCAGGACCACTCAATTAGAATCCCTTTGGGTGCCATGCCTACCTTTAACTGAGAACTTCCAGATTCCTGGGGTGGGAGGAGAGAGCCAGCTGGTAGCAGGCCCCGGGCTGCCATCCTCACGGGCAGTGTGGAAGAGCACCCGCTGAGCCGAGGGTGGTTTTGGCAACCTGTGCGAGATGTGATGTAAGCCGAAGATTGCACGTGATTCCAACAACTGAGTGATAGACAACTGGAGGGTTCATTTCTCCTGCGGGGTGTGAGCATGTTTGTTGTGCTGGGAGCTATCCATATTCTTTCCTGGACCCAGCATTTATTCAAAATGCTCCTGCACAAGTGTGCTGTGGCAAGACTCCCATCCCACTAGATGTTATGGTAATTGAAAACTTACAGTCACGTCCTGAGGGCCTTGGAAGCAGGCGTGCCGTGAGGAAATAGAGTAGCAGTGTCCATTTGGAAGTTAGAACCATGGCCTTGGGACCCATTAAAGTGGGTGACTCATCTTGGAAGTAAGTTCCTTGGTCCTGGAGCACATTCTTTGCTCTCAATGGCTTGCTTCTGGGTAGCCTGGTGGGTCTTAATGGCCGGCTATAGGAATAGGATGCCAGGACTGAATTCCGGACCCAGCTAATGACTCACTGCAACTTGTTTCCATGCCTCCCAGTAAGAGGAGATAAGGCTTTTGAAAATTAAAGAGGAAAAGAAAAATAGTGTATGATGTACAATTGTACAAAATGTCCACTGTACAAAATGACTTTTCCAAAATAGTCAAGTCTGGAGAAAAGCCCTTCTAATCAGGCAGAGGAAGATGTGTGGTGGGATCAGAGACTGGGAATCTTTACGAGCTCCCTGGGAAGTAGAAGGCAGGGGCTCTGCAGTGAGATTTAGCTACTGGGCAGAGTCACATTGCCTCTGCGAGAGGGTTGTTTGCTTTGGTTCTACTGCTGGGCCTTCATTCTTAAGTGCTTCTTAGACCAACCCATCAGTACGTGACCAGTGTCAGCTTGACCCTCCTCACCCCATCCCTGAAAGATCTGGGCTGCTGGCCTAGTGCTCTCTGCATCATTACGCAGGCTCCCCTCTGCCTCCCTCCTTTGCTTTCCTGTCAGGCTTCTCTGTGTTCTATGAGAGTACTTTTATTTGAACGGGTCGTAGCTTAGAGCAGTGGTTCTCAAAGGGTGGCTCCAGGACCAACTCTCCTTGGGAACTTGTTAGAAAAGCACATTTTCAGGCCTCAACTCAGAATCACTGGCTTAACAACTCCGGGTAGGATGGCGGGTCTGTTTCAGCAAGCTCTACAAGTGACCTCATGCTCACTCAACTCTTAGAAGAAGGGATTTCTTTAGGTCTTAACTGAAGGGTCTAACAAAGAGTGTTCTTTTGCCTGAACAGGGTGACTACTTCCTTTGCCTCCAGTGTGTATTCACCACAGCAACTCCCAGCACAGGCAGCCATTAGTGAATTCCTTCAGAGACACCCTCTATCAGTGCCCACCTTTTACCCCACTTAGCAGGAGACCCTGCTGCCACCCCAGTGCACCTTCTAGAAGGCTCTCACTTCAGGGGGTGAGAAAATGAATGTGATTTATCACAGACCATTCTCTCCTCAGTGACAGGAGAAATGAGCCTGAGCCTAACAAGTCTCCTGACTGGACTCTTCAGGGAAGCACACGCGTTGTGACACGGTGTGAGCCCCCTCACGCTGCTCCTGACTTTTCCTGTTGAACATGAACTCTACTAAGCAGCACCGAGTTAGTGGTGCTTGTTTAACTCCCCTTCCCCTGCCATCCGTCTGTGATTTCAGCCTATGTGGCAGGTGGCACACCTTTTCCCTCACCGTTTCTTCCCTGTTTCTTTCCTCCTTCCTTAGAGAGAATCCTCGGTAAGAGAGGGAAAGGGCCTGCAGCTCTGTGCCCAAAGAGCCAAGTTCTGGGAAGAGGGCCTTAATAATTATCAAGAGAAAGATTTGTCTTTGTAGAACTACGATCCGGCCCACTGTCAGTTTTTGTAAATAAAGTTTTATTGGTACAGTCACATCCAGGGAACGGGAGAGAGGAAACAGGAGGAAGTGGGGTAAGAGAATGGACAACTCTGTGAAAGAAACGCAGAGACTCAAGAAAGGTGAGGGAAGAGGAGCAAAAAAAGGGAAAGAGGAGGAAGCCTTATGATTTTCTCCATAGCTCCACTTTGAGCTTATGCCCCAACTTGAGGGCAAAACTGCATTTTCCTCTCAGTAGATATTTTTCCTCATCACTGAGTGTGAGTTGAATAAAGACTTTTATAAAATACAGTCCCGATATTCAAGTCATCCATTTCATCTGCTGCTCACGTGGAAATCAGTGATCTAAAAGGAAAACAGAATTACCAGGAGGAAGTCTGAGTCCCCCATGCAGACCTTCTGAGGAGTTTGCAAAGGCAGTTTTGAATATGAAATGTCATTTTTTTGTCTTTTGAGCTGACTGGCTCACTCTACAGCATCTTGTGTGTTAGTGGGAAACCATGAATACTAAAGACTTAAAAGTTCCTGTTTGCAGGGAATTCTATACCCAGTCAGCGTTTTACTTTCAAAGGACTGAAAAGTCAGTTAATGAAAAGTCCATTTTCATGGAAGTGGAAATTAAGTGAGCTCTTTGTATAGAGTTATCCTATATGCTTTCTTAGAATCATATTACTGAATGTCCAAATCATGTTACTAGCGTCACCTCATAACAGTTTTACTGGAGAAACTGGAGTTCAGGAAGTTCCTTGCCCCGCTTTTCATGTAAGAGTCAACAGCACTAGCGTAAACCTTAATTCTCTGTGCCCAAATCCCATGTTTCCCTCACAGACAGAAAGGAACAGCAGCGAGATGAATAGAGTGCCTTGTATTACAATTAACAATTAGACTTTTTTTTTTTTTTGTGATCCACTCTTGACTTTTCTTGGTTGAAGACTATTTGAGCACCAATTATGTGTGTGTGTACATGTGATATATGTATATGATATATATGTATATATATCAACTATGTATATTATATATATCATATATTTTATTATTTATTTTACTTTTATTTTTTAATTGATTGCACATATATATTTTACATCATTGGCTACTCCAAGGTTCTTCCACCACCTTATCATCTGTAAAGCATCTTACTCTCTTATGCCCATCCCTCCCCCGATTTTACCCTCCTCCCCCTCTCTTGCTCTTTTTCTTGTCCATTTGTTTGTTTGTTTTCCCTGTATCCCTCATATAAGTGAGACCATCCAGTATTTCTTTTTTTCTTTCTGGCTTATTTCCTTCTAGCTCCATCCATGTTGCTGTGAATGATATGTTTGTCTTTTTTGATTGATGAATAATATTTCATTGTGTACATATACCACAACTTTCTGACCCATCCATTTGTTGGGGGGGGGATTTGTGTTGTTTCTATATCCTGGCTTTTGTAAATAGTGCTGCAATAAACATCTGGGTGCAGGGAGCACGAGCGATATTTTACAGTTAACATGAGTTGGATAGTCATTTTCTGGTATGAATGTAAGGGAGTGACCTTTCCTTTCCTTTTTTTAATTTTAAATGAAATACCATGTCTAAATGGAAATCTCAAATGAGCTCCATCTCAAAACTATCCTAGCCTGTTAAAGAGAAAAACTGCAATGTTTCCCTCAGCATGCCAGAGTCCCACTTTTCTATGCCCTCTCTATCCTGTCTGATCTCACCGCTAGGATTTTCTTTAAAAAATAGTCTCAGGAAGAAGCTGAGATAGTTCTCTTCCAGTGGCCTCTCCATAGACTTTCTGGGGATGTGCAATAGAGCTGTGTCACCAGGGTGTATGGTCCTGTGTCCCCTCCTTTGCAACGATTCATGCCTCCAAAGGCAGTGACTTTGACCAAGATCATTCCTCCTTGTTTCAAGGTTCTATGCTTCCACCTTCAGAGTGAGGTTGCAGGTAGAGTCACCCCTCTTCCACTCTCTTTTTGCTGAGTGTTTATTACTTTAAACCAGATATTCTCAGGAAGCTGGGATTCCGCTCTGCATGCTTCGGATGCTTTGTCAGCGCAAACAAAGCATATGCCTTTGGGAAAATACAGGGATCCTAGCCTTGTTGTAACTTTAATGACTGGTGGGACATGACTGTTGTTTGTTTTCTGTTTCAGAGATCCCAGAAGACCCACTTGTAGCTGAAAAGTATTATGCTGATGCATTTGACTCCTGTTCTGAAGAGAGTGAGGAGGAGGAAGAAATAGTGTTCTCAGGATCAGAGGGAGAGATGGAGGATGAGGGACCTCAGCCATCTTACAGAACAAACCAGGTATGTGCTGTGCACCCCAGCAGGTGTGGAACTGCCCGAGGTGCTGATTGGGCTGGGGTTTGCCTGAGGCAAAGTCAAGTCTTATAACCTCAAGTGGCTCCATCCATGTTGCTGCAAATGACATGTTTGTCTTCTTTGATTGATGAATAATATTCCATTGTGAAAATATACCACATCTTTTTCGGTCATTCATTAGTTTGAGTTGTTTCTATATCTTGGTGATTGTAAATAATGTGGCAATAAACATCCGGGTACAGGTGTCTTTTTGAATTAATGTTTTTGTGTCCTTTGGGTAGATTCCCAGTAGTGGGATTGCTGGGTCAAATGGGAGTTCCATTTTCAGTAGCTTGAGAGTCCTCCACACAACCTTCCACAGTGGCTGGGCCAGTTTGCACTCCCACAATATAAAAAAATAAAATAAAATAAAAAATAAATAAACAATCTCAAGTGGGGTGGGAAGAGGACTAGGATTTGTTCAAAAGTTTTCATATGATGAGTCTTGGTTTAGAGAGGTCCAAGGGCAGGCAGAGCCTTATACTCTTACCATAACTGTCTTTAACTACAGCAAACCCAAGTCCCATGGGCCACAGAACAAGAAATAGCCATGCCATATGTTTTGTCTGTTGGGTGTCTGTCAAGGAGGGAGAAAGACAAGTGGTATATGAAGAGGAAGCAGAAAACTTTGGGCAAATTATGCTCACATACTTCACCTTTTCCTTGTGTCATAACCTGGTAACCCTTCCAATCCTGAACTTGGATAAAGTCCAGGAGCTTTCTATTAAGTGGGAATCATTAAGCTGTTAAAGCAGAAGTTCCTCAAAGATCATCGATGGAAACTTAATCCAGGAGAATTATCTTTGGAGTAGAGAGAAATTTGTACACAGGCTGTTTAACCACTTGATAGAAGACTCAGCAGTCATCATCATGTTTGAGCAATGAAAACAGTGAGAGAAACTTTGAAGTTCTGTATCAGAAGTATAGAGAGAGGGGAGGGGAGGGGAGCTGGAATGATGTGGACACAGAAGTAGGCAGAAAGGATGAGAGAGACAGATGACTGGAGAGAAACAAGTAAATATTTGGAAAAATGCAGTCAAGTTGGTTTTGGAGGGGTGGAGGTGGGCAGATTTAGCTTGTCAAAACAGGAACACTGCCCTATGCTCTTTCCCCTCTTTTCCAGCATGTGTTGATGTACAACCGCTCCTGCTGCTGCAAACTGAAAATAAAATTCTCCTTTTTGTCTACACCACGGTCCTAAACACAGACAAAATATAACCCCACTAGCACAGAATCTTCTTTCTGTGCCTGTGGCTGTAAAAATGATCTGCAAAACGCACACTAAATTTTTCACTCAGAACATCAAGTAATAAGTAACATTTTAGCTACTAATACAATTATTTGAAAGTGTTTTTCAATAAGAGAAGGAAAACTGACTTAGCAAACCCCAGGAAGAAAATAAATGGTGAGCCCCACCCAGACCAGGACATAGAACGTGGCTGGCCACTCTCTGTCTTCGGCTTGGCTGGTAGAACAGTGGGCTGGGAATTGAACTATCAAGTCACTTGCAATAAGTTTATACCCCCCTTTGTAAGATACTTCACTTCCTGCTGCCTTGGGTTCCTACTCTGTAAAACAGAATAATGATTTCTACAACACAGCATAATTTTTTTTCACCTTCCCCCCCCACCACCCCATGCACATAATTTAAGAATTAAATTAACTGATGTAAAATACTTAAAATCCTGCCCAGGATAAAGTAATAAATTAAATGTTTTAATTCAATAAATTAAATGTGTTAATTTAATAAATTAATAATGAGATATTAGTTATCATTATTGATCATTACTGATGAGTTCACCTAGCTATCTTCTGACCTTTTTAGGATGTTACCAAAACCCTTTCAGGTTACAATGAGGTTCTACAACTGTGTGTGCTCATCACATGCTAGACTGGGGTGGATTGTCAATAGCCCACCGGAACCATCCTCTCATCCTCTCATCTATGAGCAGCTGTTTGTCTCACAACATCCTGTTGGGTAGCTGCTCTTACTCCTGTTTTCCTAAACGAGGAACCTGAGTCTCTGAGAGAGATGTGACTCATCCACAAAAGGGTCAGAATAATGCCGCAGGCCCACATTTACCTTGTTCCGAAGCCAGGAGGTACATTGACTCGGAACAGACTTGGCATAATAGAGACAGGAGTGGAGATTCACAGCAGAGTCACTTGCACCAGAGACAGGGAACCACCCCCCTTGTTTTTCCCAGTAATTCAGTGCCATTTTGCTCTCCCCAAGGCTGGGTGGCCATGGGGTTGCCAGGGGCGTTTGATTCTTCCCTTTTTTGCATCATTTTATCCGCAACATCCAAGTCACATCACAGACATCCATGCCGAGACCCCAGATATGGTAGGTTGGGTACAACCTGCAGCCATCTCCCGTTTGGCTCTTCTCTCTCCTCAGTTTTGCCCTCGATCCTCCAAGTGGACCTGGGGTTATTGAAGTGTCATCATATCAGCAATTGCCCCTGAGTAGCTTCCCCTTCCTTTCGATGGGGCAAAAGTCACATCCTTTTCACTTTGCTGGAAGAAGAGCTTTCAAAGAACATCATGGGCTTCCTTGGGATTAATTGCGGGCTCCCCGATACCCTCCCTGACAATCTTTGTAGCAGCAACACCCCTGGAGCTGTTTATGGTAGGCCCCTAATTGTCACGCTCTCCAGTTGCTCCTCCGAGTGATGAGTGGAGCATCAGTCTGCACTTTTGTCACAAGCCACATTCACATCATTGATGGCGTCTCTGTGCAAACTGCAGCCACTGAATCAGAACCAGGCTCTTGGCTCTCAGGAGAATGGAGCTCATAGCTGTCATCATAATGGATCCTCAGCAGAATGCATGGGTCCTATCACCGAAAAGTGCTACATGTGCTCTAAAGGACCTGTTTTAGGGCTCAGACTGATGGTTGTTTTCATAGACTCCCCTCTCTTCCCCTTACTCCGTGACCACCACTTAGCTTCCTGAGACTAACCAGTCTCCATGCAGTAAGCTGCACAAATAGCCAGTGGTTTGCGACTGCCGATGCAAAGGGTCCCGGGAAGGACAATTGAGTGGCTATGGGCTTCCATCGATGCTTGTTTTAGAAGGTTCTTAGGACATGTTGCTTGCTCTTGCTAAGAGCAAGGAGAGTAGAGGCCCATTTTCCAGTGAATTCTGAAGTTTTCAGAGTGTTTCCTCATCTCCTCCAGTGGTTTAGAAATTCCCTCTGCACAGCGACACTTTTGAAAAAGCAGACACGATTTTCTGCTTAGAAGGGTGCCGATTACAGGTGCAGACAGGCTAGGCAAGGTCTGAGCTGCTACCGAGGACCCTTGGATCAGACAGCCAGTTGGGTCAGTGCCTCTTGGAGTGTCTTCTATTCCCGGAGTCATTGATTTAATCAAATTGTGGTTATTATAACAATCACTGCTAACCTTTCCAGAACCTTCGTTCGATGCCCAGTACTTCACATGCCTTGTCAGTTGAGAGCTAGGAAGCAGATGCAATACAGAATCAGACATCAACCTGAAATGCTGTGGGCAAGACAAGGTGAGCCTCAAACCATGCTGCCAGTCTGCATCTTTGTGGCGGAGGCAGGAAGAAAGGAAGGTGGGCAAGAAACTCAATGGCACACGTTTAAAAGGTTCTTGGCCAAGTCTGTAGAAGCCCCAGGACCCAGATGGCCCTGCGGAGATCCTGATTGGACAGGCCTGACCTGACCTGGTATTCGCACTGTGCTCCCACTGGCTGGGAGCAACCTGGGGAGAGCTCGGCCTTGGCATCAAGGCTTCAGTGGCTCCCGAAGGCACATGGACCAGAGTCCCTGAGCTCACTCTGTGGCTTTCTCCATCGGTGGTCTTGATAAGGCACATTGGTGGACACCTCCGTGGCTGTGGTCACCCCCGTGGCTCCCACACATGTGGCCCTTCTTTAACTCTTGCAATGGTCCTTTGATGGGTGCATTCTACTTGGACTTGATCAAGTGAGAATTTAACTGGTCAGGGTTCAAATAAGGGTGAGGGCGAGGGTGAGGAAGGTGAGGGCAGGAGAAAGGAAGAAAACAGGTGCTGGGCTGCCAGGCACTTCTTCCTGACACCCGCCACCAAGGACTGAAGGCTTCAGAGCAAGCACGAGCTGGAAGCTGAACACAGGGTCTCCCTCCCCCCACATCTCAGCCCTGGCTCGTCTCTCACACCATGAACCTCTCGTGACTTTGAATCATCGCTCTCCACTTACATTATTCAAAGATATGTGCTCTTCATCCATGGGAGTCGCTATATGAGGTCAGTCATCGTTTGGGGCTTGGAAAAGCAGCAGCAGTGAAGGCTAGTTTTTTCTATAATTGGTCATCAGATGAGGCACTGAGGGTAAGACCTCGTCCCATGATGGATGAAGCTGTTGTGGTGACTTCACTTCGCACAAGAGTGTTGTGTCTTGCGGTCCACATAACAAGACACAAGGACTCCAGCTGAAGTTCAAAGCTTCAGGTTTATTGGCAAGAAGCTGGTGCACCAGGGTCCTCAAGCCAAGGTGGCAAGAGAGACTCTGAGTGGTCTCTGTTACAGCCTTTTATAGGGCAAATCCACCACTGCTCCCTATTGCAAGGCAAGCAAGTAGGTGTAGGACACGTTCCGTAACTACAGGACACATTCCTGTAACTATGGGTTTCCAATAATGCCGACACCCATCATCTATCAGAAGGACAATGCTGGCGTCCATCATCCATCAGGAGGACAAGACATTGTCAGGAACAACCAGGAAGAAGGGGAGGCAGAAACAGGATGTTGAACCAGCCAACCATGGCTGGTACTTACCACTGAGGGCAGGGAGAAGACATTGGCCTCAACATGGAGGTTTTAAACAAAATGGAGTGACTTTGGTCAGTCTGTTCCCAACAAAGAGGAACCAGAGGCTTGATCATGGGAAGGAACCTCTCGAGGCCACACAGCTAGGAGGGGCGGGAGCCAGCTGACACCGTCTGTTTTCACTCTCTCCTTCTCGCATAGTTTGATGGAGTAAACACATTAGGTTCATGAGAAAGCCCTAAGAGCCTCTCCATTTATCTGGACCTACTTTACTGACAGAATTACTGAGTCATGTTCAAGGCGCAATTGATGCCAATTCTAAGAAAAGCTCTGAGTTATAAAAATGACCACCAAAAAGAGCCTGCCTCTCACAGCTGCAATAAAGTACAGATTTCTCTCCTCTTCCCATTTCTTTTTTTTTAAGTCTGGGTCTTGCTATGTTGCCCAGGGTAGTCCCAATCCCACGGACTCAAGCGATCCCCAGCCTCAGGCTCCCATGTAGCTGAGATTACAGGCACAAACCACCACACCTGGCTATTTTTTGAGACTAGGTCTTGCTATGTTGCCTGGGGTAGTCTTGAACCCATGAACTCAAGTGATTCCTAGTCTTGGCCTCCCTCCCTAGGCTGGAATTAAAGACGTGTGCCACCATGCCCGGCCTTCTCTTCCCATTTCTTAATTTATTTATTTTTTTTTTTATAGACGGTGCTGGAAGCCTTGAATACAAATGGTTGGACTAATTTATCTGCTACTCTGTGTGACCTGACCTAATTAATCTCATGGATGGGTGCAAGCACTTTTTTTTGGTCTCAGTTTGATCTTAGAGGTGCCAGCATGCAGGGGAAACAACCCCTCCCCCACTTCCCTGGGTTCTTCTTGGGCTGGAAAAGGAAAGAAATTCACATCAGACCAATGAGTGGGCGAATGGACCAAATTTAAAGACATAGATGAATAATTTGCATGACTAAGTTCTTAAATAAGTGTCATGAAGCAGGGGGCCACATCCTGTGCTAGGGAATGGACTAGGGGAATGGTGTTTTGAGGAGAGGGAGGCTTTTGTGACAAGGAGGCGATGACTTCCTGTGACAAAACTGCTTCTAGATGTTGGTGGTGCCTTCAGAGAGGATTCTCTGACAAAAGGTTATTCCTGAAGATGACCCTAAATCTAGGTCATCTGCATTCTTCAGGGTGATGGTGAGTTTGCCTGAGGCTTACAAGGCCGCTACTGAACTTAGTTCCCTGTAGTCAGTGATGCATATTAGGAAAAGCCTACTCTGAGCCGGGCGTGGTGGCACGCACCTGTAGTCCAGGCACTGGGAGGCAAGAGTCCTAAGATCCCTTGAGTTTATGGGTTTGAGACTACCGTGCACAACACAGCCAGACCTGGTTTCGAAAAAGCAGCCAGGCGTGGTGGTGGGTAGCTGTAACCCCAGCTACCTAGGAGGCTGAGGATGGGGACCATTTGAGGCCATGGGATCAGGACTACCCCAGGCAATATGGCAAGACCTAGTCTCAAAAATAGGAAAAAAGCCTATTCTGGACATCTTGCGGAAAGTCTGTCTGGACTTTTTTGGGAAGGCCAGGCTTACAGGGTCCTCGGTTCCAAGCAGCAGCCAGCCCTACCCTTGTGGCCACTGAAGCATGCCTAGCCCACTCCCAGCTGCAAAGTTCTGCAAGCCAAAGGCCCATCCCCCTACTCTGGGATTCATCTACATAAAAAAAATGCAATTTTCGCCTTGGAATGTTTGTCCCTGCTGGAAAGAGAGCCCAAGTCCTGTTTCACAGTGTCCTGGCTGTGAGAATAGGGTGCTGTTGGAGGTGCTCTTTCCACAGGGCCTGCATCTGGAAGCTCAGGGCGCACCTGCTGCTGGAGAAGCACAGCCTGCCAGGTGCCTCACCTACGGGTCCGCACGTGCCCTCTGGGGGTTTCACGTGTCTGTCCCACTCTACAAATGACTCCCCTGAGGCAGGTCACCATGCCACTGGCCACTGACAGAGCTGGGAATCAAGCCAGCAAGTACTCACTGGGTCCGTATGAAATCAGGTCACAAGGGACAAAAGCCACCAACCAACAAGCCACAGGAAGAAACCTCTTAAAATGCGGCTTCTGCTGCCCAACTTTCTTTACCCACGTGTAGCAGTTGCCACTCAAATGCAGTTTTCAACAACAGGGTTTTATCTACTAGGAAATTAACCAGGAAAAATGAAAAGTCCTCAAAGCCACAAGTGGTCAGTTAGCTTACCCCAGTCACCATTTTCAGTCCCAAAGGTCCTGCAGACACATGTCCAATATGTGCCCCTTTGCCCCTCCAAACTCGAGGAAGGCACTCTGCAAAGTCCAGTCTTTCTCCGGCATCTTCTCTTCTTCTCCAGTGTTCCTAGCTACTCCACTTCTCCAAGGTTCTTTGAACTTCGTCCACAATTGCTGATGCACAAATCAGTTTCCCAAATCCCTGGCCATCTCCAGGTACCAGCTCACTATGCCACCTTGCTGCGGTGCCACACTCTCCACACCGGCCACTCTTCTGCCGGCATCCATGGCTCCTTGCTACCACCAGCTCACTCTTCCAGGGGGCTTTCTCTGGCCAGGCCACGTGGGCCTGTTCTCTCGGTCCACCATTCTCCTCTCGCTCATTTTTCCTTCCTCACTCCTTGCTTTTATATATGCTCTCTCTTCCCGCTTCTCATTTTCTCTCACGAGGGGTCTTTCAGACTCTGCCCACAAAGGGTATTTTGGCGCCAACACAACTTTCAACTGTGTCACTACCCTGTAACAAGCAGTGACCTGTTGGCTGAGCCCAGAACTTGATAAAGCTGTGAAGGCGGCCTGGGTCTGAGGATGAGCGCTAACGCAGGAGAACAGAACATGAGCAGATGATTTTTAGTCACGCTGAAGGCACTGGGCCAAGGGTCTGTTACCAGGGTCGGGGACGACCCCCTTTTTAATTTTTGTCACTGAGGGGTCTCCCACCTGCGGAAAGCAGCTCAGAAATGAAGCCTTAGCTTAGGGTAAACAAAGAGGTTTATTTACAGAAAAGGGAAAAACAAACTAAAAGAGTCTCATAGTCCACACCCGCACAAGTATCCCAAACAGAAAGGAACCCCACTTCTGCTCCTTAGGGAGCTCTGTGGGGGTTACCTCAGGCCCAGTGCACCTCAGTCCCAAATCACCAAGTTACATCCTTGTCCTTTGGGGACCGTCACTCCAGTCAGCATGAGGTGAGTCCCCCAACATGAGGTCAGCTCGGGTCTCTCGGGGTTGCACGGTGGCTCTGCCCTTCATCAGGGCCGCCTGTCCTCCACCTGAACACAGCTCCCACGCCTTCAGGCCCGATGCTGGGAGAGCCCCAGAAGACTCCACTTCTGGACCCTTTTCCTCCAGGAGCCAAAGATCTCTGAACTTGCCTTGGCTCTCCTTCCCAAAAGTTCCTGTCTCAGTCTCTGCTCCTTTCTTTTCATCCTCTCTCCCCCTCCTCCCAACTTCCCTTACACACCCTCTTGGAGCTTCCTTTTCCTTTCCCCACCTGGAATTTGCAACAAAGTAAAAGAAGGGAACGGCCCTTCTCTGACTTAGGCTGTCTTTTACCTCTGTGTTTTCCAGACATAACTAA
This sequence comes from Uropsilus gracilis, assembly GCA_004024945.1. Lineage (NCBI taxonomy): Eukaryota > Metazoa > Chordata > Mammalia > Eulipotyphla > Talpidae > Uropsilus > Uropsilus gracilis. Next base: position 17,403 of record PVHY01024665.1, read on the forward strand.
GGGCATTAGGCCTAAATTTTAGTACCGCCCATGTTGAGGGTCACGCTTAGTTCCACTTACTCTGTGGGATTTACGTTGGAACCAGCTCCACCTGAAGTGGAAAGCAGACATCAGCAATAAAGAGGCGCATATCTCCAGGGTGACCATTCTTTCCTCATTTCAAGAAACCTGGCTGAAATGGCACAACCTTCTACCTGTGGTAATGGTCAGGGAGCTCTGACAAGCTGCATAGTTGCTCAAGAGCAAAGAGGGTGGCTGGGGGGGAGAGGAGGGAGGGAGGAGCTGATTGGTAGCAGGGTCCCCCCACTTTGCTCAAATGCTAGGACGCCTGGGCCTCAGGAGCCCCTCAAACCCCAGGTCTGTGTTCCTGGGTCAGCATCCTGGTGCCCCTCCCCCACCTGCTCTCTTTTCCCTCCTGCTCATCCTTTGCATTGCCAAGCTGTCACCTAAAATGCCTTAAGAGTTCTGTCCTGGACCCCAATAGTTGTCTTTGAAACCCAAACACAACCACGCAGACACCAACTCGTGAACCCGGGTATTAACGAGAGCCAGCTGCAGCTGGAAGTTTTAATGCAAAGCAAAAGAAGCATTGGCAGTGAGATGCGTGCCCGTTGGCAGTCTCCTTTCAGCGATTCGATTGCCAAGCCGGTGACAGAGGCAGTCACGGTGATAGGAGCCTGGGGGCTTGTTTGCAGCATGAGCTCTGCAGAGGAACCTCTGCGTCCCGGTGGCTCCTCTTGGGAGAAGACACCGTCGGTGTAGAGACAGGAGTTAAGTCCGCTTGCTGATGTCAGGGCAGCCTCCACGAAGGTGCCACCTCCCTCCGTCCCAGGGCTTTGTGCTGAGCGGCGTTCTCTGTCTCCCCATGAATTATGAATGCAGATAAACCAGGGCCTGGCGTCTAATGAGATCAAACTGAGATGTGAAAGGTACATCTGAGTGTGCAGAAAATGGATAAGGTCACCTTGGTGTTTCAGCTTCTGTACCTGGTGACATTTCTCAGGGCTATTTGTGGCTATGGTTTGAAGGAGAGTGGGCTACGGCTGAGGGAAGCTGAGGGAAGCGGCTTGCAGAGAGGTAAGCAGGGTTGTTGCTTGGAGCCTTTAACGAGCACACACCTGGGTGTCCTGGGCGCTGGGCCTACGGCTGGGAACAGAGCAGCCCCACCTTCTTGGGCCTCTCTGCTCAGTCATATGTATCTAATATAGACTGACAGCTCCCCAGGGCAGACCCTCATTCTCCAGCTCTGTCTCCCGGCAGCTCTAGACTCACATACCTACCTGCCCAGGCCACACAGAAGCACACTTGTCCAAAGGGAACCTAATTACCCAGCCCCCTGCAACCCACCTCCTCTTGAGCTGGCCTTGACCTGCGTCCTTTCACTCCCATCTGCATCCAGTCCAGAATCGAAACCTGCTCCACCTTCAAAGTGTGTTTAGAGTAAGAAAACGCCCTAGTTCAGAGCTGCTGCCTCCACCCAGCTGGGTTACAGCTGTTGCTTCAAGGTGGCGGCCCAGTAACCTCACCGGACTTCTCACTCAAAGGAGAAGAGGTCTCTTGGGTGGTTTCCGGTCTCCCTTCAGTAATGGAAGGACCCCTCCATCTGCTGTGAGGGTCGCTCTCCTCTCAGCACTCCAGCTCTGCTGGTTCCCTTCCTGTTGCTGCCCTTGGAAGCTCAGGATGCCCCTCCCCAGACCCTCCATGATCTTGTCCCTCCTCCTTTCAGTCTTACCTGTCAGCCTGGGGGACCTTGGTTGTGAAACAGGGTAAAAATGAAGACTTTCTGACTTTACTTAACTGGATACAGCTATCTGCCTGCTACTCTCTACAAAGCAGGCTACACACTATTATTAGCATTTTCACTGATCACCTTTACCATTGATATGCAAAAGCCAGCCAACTGCTCTCTGCTTTCAGCTCCAAAAACTGCAGAAAAGAAAAACTTTAAAACACAGT
>PVHY01024666.1:0-19334 GCA_004024945.1 Uropsilus gracilis
GAGACAGTCCATAGTTTCATACATCTCAAATACTCATTTGATCTTATTTTCTTTGCATTTCAATTTGGGTGCTTGCTAATTATGTCTTTTCGTGTTTTTTTCCCCTCTATCCAACTTACTGCTAAGCCCTTTCCCACCTCTTTTCTTAGGATCCTGTATTTTTTTATTTTCAGCATTTCCATTTTTTATACTCTCTATCACTTTTCTGAAGTTGCCCATATCATCACATATCATGTCCACCTTTTTCTTTCTTTGGTTTAATGTTATACTATGATAATTCTAAAATCTTTTATTTTTCTTTCTTTCTTTCTTTTTTACTTTTGAGACTGGGTCTCACTATGTTGCCCAGGGAACCACAGACTCACATTGCCCGGGATACCATGGACTCAAGTGATTCCTAGTCTCAGCCTCCCTTCCTAGGCTGGGATTAAAGGCACGTACCACCACACCCGGCCCTTGTGCTATGTCTTAACTTCCAGTGATAGTTTTCTCTCTTGACCATGGGTTACATTTTCTTGCTTGTGTGTGTGTTTATGTGTGTATGTGTTTCTTGATACTTTTTACTATGTATTGGATATTTTCTATAAAAATACAGTAGACAATATTTTCCTCAAAAAAAAAAAGAAAAATGGACACATACCTTCTCCTATACTGCCAGTAGAATTGTAGTTGAGTTGATATGACCTGTAGTTTAAACTGGATTTGGACTGTGTCATAGGTTTTTTCATATTGATTCAATTTACCATTAGTTTCAAGTATTCTGAAGGCAAGATCAGGATTTTTTTTTTCCTATATCTGAACATTGGTTTAGAGTTGTTAGTCTTAGATTTTATATTCTTACCTTACTTAATTTTAAGCTTTAGGGAAGGACTTCATCTCTCCTGCCAGGAGCCCCAATCTTTCTCATGGAGTTCCAGGTAGGAGTGTCAGCTTTCCTACCCCTCTACAAGTCTTTCTTAGCTTGAGAGTTCAGTATAACTGATAATTTCTTTTAGTTCGTCTTCACTGTCTCTGTTGATCTTACCCCAGGAGTCAATGAGAAAGAATTGTGAGGTAGTGTAATCTTGCTTTGTACCTGTGATTCTCCTGGATTCTAGTCTGTTCTATCAGTGCATATACTGCCATTAAAATGTGTTGCGTTAAGCTGATTTTTTTTCTTGTTGCTATATGGTAGATTCCTGTTGTCTGTACTTCAGTTATGGGTGAGATCTACTGTGGATCCTTTCTGTCATATGAAGGATTGTCATTTTCTGAAATTTGCTTCACTTGGATTTCTTTTTAACTTGTAGGACTAACAATATACTTCACTGTCCTACCTCAAACCTTTATAAACTTTATAACCTTCTATTGGATCTAATCCAAAAAGACCTTGACTGGCCCTCTATTCCACAATATATTATTTTCATCCATAAGAGTTAGGATAGCATTTGCCTAGACCTGATGGGCAAGAAGTAACAAATAACTGGAAGGTAAAAAATACATTTCACAAAAATTTAGGGGCCTTCTACCTTAGTGACTGTCTCTTCTTAATCTAGGGTATGGAAAAGGTATCTCTTCTAAGGTGGAGAACAAGTTGCTTAACCTTTTGACACAAAGATGCCTTTTCTACACAAAGACACAACCTCTAGTAGGCTTCTAGTTTTCCATGGGGCCCACTGTAAGGAAAGGTTCTACCGTAAGACCAAGCTGTGTGCCAACTCCTTTGCTTCCTGAACGCTTTGATTCAGAAGTCCCGCTGACGTTTGAAATATCTGACAGCCAGGAATGTTGTCTGAGACACTTGGCACACTCCTATAGGTGAATTACAGTATAGATCTTTAGAATTTTGGACCAGATGCGTACCATTTTCTAAAGATAAGCTTCTCCTTTCAAGAAATAGTTTCTAGTTCACTACTGGACCATAGAAGAGATGTAATTGCTCTCTTGGACTATCAGATTTTCATGAAACCTGACTGCCCAGTTCAACTCAGTGTTGTTTATCCCATTAAGCCATTATATTGGGCATCAGCACTTTCCCCTGCATCAATCTACGAGAGTAGGCTGATGGAAGTTCTGAAGGCACAAGTCATATAAACAACCATTTCAGAGTCCAATGACTTTTGCTTCTATTTTCTTTTGTCTTTCTACCTATACCTCTGACCTTATGGGAAGTTCTCTATGTTCACTATTCTAAGGAAGAAAAATTTTAGACCAATTTCAGATGATTGGGGGGAGGGCAGGGTATGCTGGCACCATCTGAAAGTGCACAACTGTAGACAACCACATCACTGAGGAGTTGGCCCTACAGGACACTGGTTATAGGAAATCCTTCCAGTGCTCAGAACTGGACATGGGTTTCCCTGCCTGCAGTACTTCTGATAAACTACCCTTTGTGCACTTACAAAATGTCTTAACTCATCTTTGTTACATGGCATGCAGCATTGCTTTGAACAGGAAACTAATTCGATACCAAGTCAGTTATAGCAGTGAACTCAAGCTCATAGGTTCACTGGGCTTGTTTACTTCCCCTTTATTTTGACATAGTTGGTCTGAGAGAGTAAACGGCCGTTGAAGACTCAGCTGTGATGTCAGCTGAATGGCCATGCTTTGCATCTCCCAGAATGCAATACCAAAATGCAAGTCCCATGGTACTTTCTTCTCAGGTCCAAAAACTAAGAGGAGAGGGGGATTGGCTACTCATGCTACTAACTCTAATCATTCTCTAGTTCAGTGTACTTCCCATCCTCTCCTTCTTGCGCTCTGTAGATGTAGAGGTCTTACTTCCTTAGAGCCACTTTCACTGGAATCACAACAATGGCTACATCAAACTAGAAGCTGAGACCTGGTCACTTGGGGTTTCTTGTCTCTGAACCAAGTGGCAAAAACCAAAAGTGACTCATTGTATCATCCACTGTAATTAACCCTGCTCCTTGGGGGAAACTGGGCTACCACTATACAATGGGGGCAAGAAAAAAAAAAACAAAAAAACAATGGGGGCAAGAAGTAGCATGTCTAGAAATCAACAGATCCTCTGAAGATACTTCTTCATACCCTCTTATATACTCTTATTCCCTTATGAAAAATGTCAAGATAAATCTATGACATGCAAAGACAGCAGAACTGTAAATGGTATAGATCCTTCAGGATTAAAGTTTGGGGTCACCTACCAGGAAAACTGAGGTAACTGCTCAGAGCAAAGCATACAGACTGGATTTTTAGAAAAAAAATATCACCTGACTATGTAACCATTTGCCGAAATGAGGATTACAATAGTAATGAATATGTTTTTTCTTTGATATTAAAATAGTGTATACACGCAATTTTTCTCTTCCATCCTCTACCATCTAAGATCTTAACCTTACACATTAATATTTAAATTGCAGAACATCAAAGGAAAAAAAACCATCTAGTTATAAAGCAAGTGGCTATCTGAAGATGAATGCCATTTGTGTATCCTTTGTGGAGAAGGTCATGCCTTTTCAGTTGCATGAGGAGAGCAATTCCAGCTTGGTGATTGGAAGCAGGATCTTGCTATTATTTTTAATTGGAAGGGGCTTAAAGAAGGTGTACAGAACAAACTGAAATACAATACACTATGTATGAATTGCACAACTGCTTTCCAGAATTCCCTTTCCCTCTTTTGGCCAGTTCTCTATTACAACTGGTCAAAAGAAAAGCCTACGTGAGATTGAGAAGGCAGAAGTGAAGTCAAAGCTGCTACGGCCTTCAGAAGTTTGTTGCAGGTGGATGTGCTGATGAAGAGATACAGGGGTCCTGGAGGGATCCACATTTGTCCTTGCTCTCCTTTAATTCCATGATCAGACCATAGAGCCAACAGCTTCCCACCGAGCTCTCCCAGAGCTCCCTCTTAGTGGTTTCCTATGGTCACCTGTGTGTGGCTGACCACTTGGGCTTTCCTGTGTATCTTAATCTGCCTTCCTGTGCCATTGTTTCTAGTTTGATGAGCATTCACTACCTCGTGGGACAGTCCACATGGGACAGGCACACTAAATGCTTAACTCCTTTCTCTTTATTTACCAGTTTTCAACATAAATAACTATTGTTTTTTGTCATCCCAAGGTGACCCCTTGCTTTTTATCAAATATCTAAACTCATGAATTTAAACATACTTAATCTATTTTAATGAATTGCAATTAGTGTCTTAATTTATGTGCATCCTTGTCCATCCTTGGCCATCTATCAAATTATAAGGTGGTTTTGCTATCATTTAAGATACGCAGTCTCCCAAAGTTCCCATTATTATTTCTCCTTTCACCCTGGCATAATTTAAAAGTAATGTTTCCTTTAAAATTGTCAAGAGTGTGGAATTTTTAATTTTCACCAATTTTACTTTTATTGACATCTTAATTGCATTGTGGCTCTGAGATTTTTGTCATTTGATACTGATATTCTGAAATCTGCTTGAGATGTTTATGATCATATACAGAGGGCTATAGCCCTTCTCCTGTAAAAGACTACATAGTAAATATTTTAAGCTCACCAGACATAGTCTATCTTCACTGTATCACTATTTTCATTTTATTAGGTGCCATAATTTAAAATCTTTATATCTCTTGATGACTTGAGTTTTAAAAGAAAAAACTATTGTATGTCACCTTTAAGCTTAAGTGTTGATTAAGCTTAAGTGTTGATTTTAATCTATTCTTTCTGGTTAAAAATATAGCCACATCTGCTTTCTTAAAGTCTGGCTTATTCTTTTTGTCTTTTTATACAGAAGCTTTATTAGAAAATATCTTTTTTTTTTGCTTTTATTTTTTTTTAATATAAACAATTACATTTTGTTCTTTGGGTTACAACCTCTCTGTTATAAATTTTCCCCCTTCCCTCCTCCTTCCGGTGCTCCCTCCATTCTCACACCTCACTCTTTGTTGTTTATTAGCTGTGCTGAGTCCATTAGTCTCTTTCCTATGTTAGTCTTTTCTCTGGGTGAGTGACAGCGTTGTTGGGTCCAGGCGCCCCTTGCTGTTAGATTTTCAGTCTTAAGTTTGCATTGGGTGGCCAGGTTATATTCATTTGTGATCTGTCCATGTTTTCTTGCTGCAGGCTGTTTTCTCCAATCCCATCTCCATTGCTCTGCTGCTTTTCCTTATGGCTCTGGTGTTGGGCTTTGGGGGTCTTGCCTCCTGCCAGTGTTGGTCAAGAAATTAGAAAATATCTTCTAATAAATATCATACAGCTAGATTTTTTAAATTCTTCCTGAAATTACCTACTTTTTAACTTGGGGGTAGAGTTGATTTATGTTTGGTGTTCAGAACTTCATCAAGACTTGTTCATCCAGTGCATGCGAGACAAGAGAAACTATAGAGACATGATGTCACCATGCACATTTATACCCTCACTGGGCCAAGAAGACCTGGGACTTCGTTTTGGAAATGCCATCAAGGAGAGCAACACACCCTCCCCACACTGCGGGAGAGGAGAGGATGAGCAAAGATGGGGTAATTGGCCCCACATCAAAACTGCAAACTGAGGCAGATGATCTTCAAAAGTCATTCACAGACGCCTATATTCACAGAGAAACTTCTTGACCAACACAGGCTGGGGGCGAGACCCCCTAAATCTGACACCAGAGCCATAAGGAAAAGCAGCAAAGCAATGGAGATGGGATTGGAGAAGATGGCCTGCAGCAAGAAAACATGGACAGATCACAAATGAATACAGACTGGCCACCCAACACAAACTTAAGACTGAAAACCTACCAACAAGGCTTGCCTGGTCCCAACAACACAGTCCCTCACCCAGTGAAAGGACACTGCCACAGGAAAGAGACTAATGGACTTAGCACAACTAGTAAACAACAAAGAGCGAGGTTTGAGAGAATGGAAGGGGTACCAGAGGGAGGAGGGAGGAGAAGGTATCCCAAAAAACACTTACAGAGGTTGTGATTCAAAAAACAAAATTAATTTTAAAAAGAGACTTATTCATAACATGTCTTTTAAAATTTCCAATTGTCTCATTTTTTTTCTGTTCCTTTCTTCTCCCTTGACAGCAGAAACAGCAATATATGATTCCACTGAATGTCCATCATTCTCAGCATTGTAAAGCAAAGGATGCTTAGTGAAACCATCCTGAGTTGGGGGGAGCCCGTCAGTGGATACATACACAATATATTTTGTTTTCTTCAGAATCAATTTACCAACTCTCTGAAAAAAATATACAATGATAGAAATTACAAATTTCAGAACTAATTTCTAAAAACAGAGGGGATAAAATGACAGATTAAATCTCATAAGAAAAAAGAAGTCTTGAAATTGAGTTTTTCAATAATGAAGCAGACTCCTTTGCAATATGGGTACTTTTCATTTTGATGGTAATGAAAGAGAGTGGGGGAGCCATCTGAGTTGAAGAGGAAATTTCTGCCTCGAGAAAAAGGCATAACTTGCTGACCTCTGTGGATCTCCCGAGTTCCAAAATTACAGGACACTTTGATTTCACATGGTTGAAAATGATGAAACAAAACTTCTTTTCAGACATCTTCCTTCCTCCCTCACTGAATAATTAATCTCACATTAAATCATCCTTCCTAAGAAAGGTTCTAAGTTTGTTTTATTCAGCTGTCTTTTAGTCATTTTGAACGTAAACAGCAATTTTTACAAAATTCCCAGCAGAGGTGCCAAATATTGATTTGTGGTTGCCAGACAGAATGAGTCTCCTATTCTAATTTGTAGTTTACTACATAGTATACTGCACAAAGTCCAATTGGATTCAAAAGAGTATTTTTTAATATTCTGAAGTGGGATGATGGCTATGATTGAGTGGTCATTATTGAAAGGAGCTCTTTTCCACAGTGGTCTGTTACTGCGCCCTTGCCCATAATCATGTTACTAAAAGCAGATCTACTATCAGATGCTCAAAACTGCCTGGGAAGGCAACACACAGGTTGAGAAGCTGTATGAGAAATAAGAAATCTCATTTGGTATAAAGTAAAATTCATAGAATCCTTTTTATTTGACATCATGGGTATTGGATTTGGTATTGGCTGACAGTTCATTAATTGGAAAAATGGATTAAAATAGCACACACTTGTATTCAGTCTGTTTTACTTGAAAACACAAATATCTGCTTTTTGACATAAGTTCAAAGTTTTTTGAAACACTTATTTTATTTTTAACTTGGGTCTGCAGATCATAGTAACACATCATTCTTTCTTATGTACACCCACCATACAAGGTCTATGATTTGTAACTTGAATTTCTCCATGTGAATTGAGAACTTCAAATCACATATAAAGTAATTCAAGTGTAGAATCTTAGACTTTGCATATTTCTTTCAACTCCCCTTCATAGCTGCTTCAGCACAATGAGGTCAACAGCTATTTCTAGCACTTACCCCTCCCCAATCTTTGTAAAGTGTTGGTCCTAGTTTTCACAGAAACCACAGTCCTCTCTCTTTTGACACTTTGTTATCTGCTTATTCAATATCTGATTAATTGGAATAATTAAAATAACAAGTATGACTGGTAGAAACCAGTCTGGGAATACAGAGACACTTGATACTGAATATGACTGGAGAGAGTGGAGCTCTCCACAATGTACTAGGATGCTATCTTCCCATTGCTGGCCTTGAGTATGCCAGCAGCGCACCTCAGTAAGTTCCACAGAGGGAATGAGACCCCTGGAATAGTCTAGAAAGGATGGTAGGAGGGGGTTCTTTCTTTTTTTTTAATTGAATATATATGTATATATATATTTTTTTCACATCATTGTATTTCCCATAGTTCTCCCACCACCATATCACCCATGAACCGTCACCATGATCCTTTCCTTGATTTTGCCCTCTTTCTCCCTCTTTTTCTGTGTGATTTAGTTCTGTTACCAGTTTGCTAATTTTAATATTTTCTTGTCCGTTTGGTTTCTCTATATTCCACATATAAGTGAGGTCAGCTGGTATTTACCTTTTTCTTTATGACTAATTTCCACCCGTATAATTCCTGCCAGGTCCATTCATGTGCGTTTATCTTTTTTGATCACTAAATAGTATTCCATTGTGTAAACATACCACACATTTTTGAGCCATTTGTCTGTTTGGAGGCATTTGTGTTGTTTCCGTATCTTGGGTATTGTAAATAATGCTGCACTAATCATAGGGGTGTAGGTTTCCTTTCAAATTAGTGTTTTTGTATCTTTTGGGTAGATTTCCAGAAATGAAATCACTGGATTAAGTGGTAGCTCCATTTTAAATAGTTTCCATAGTGGTTGGGCCAGTTTGCATTCTTACCAGCAATGTAAAATTCTTTCTTTTTCTCCTCATCCTCACCAGCACTTGTTGTTGCCACTTTTTGTTGTTGTTTTAAAATATATATGGGTCATTCTTACTGGTGTGAGGTAGTATCTCATATGGTTTTGATTTGCATTTCCCTGATTACAAGTGATGTTGAATATTTTTTCCATGTAACTGATGGCAGTTTGTATTTGGTAGGAGAAGTTTCTTTAAAAGCACTATTGTACTATGAGATGCTTTCCAAAATACAGACCACAAGTTGGTGTAGTTGTGGCTAGTGTATAGATTATCTTCATGTGAGTTCAAAAAAGACACTTTCCCAACACAGGACTTGGAACGGGGAGGATGTGCTACATTTCAGGCTCCCCCTCTACTGATGTTATTTTAAGTGGACCCTTCAATATAGGTTCCAATCTATGTAATCTACACAAGGCCTTGGCTTCCGGACACAAAATAATTAGGGGGAGGGGAGAGGAGTTGACTTGTAGTTATGCACAATAAGATGGGGTAGAGAACAGGAAGGATGGGAAAGATATGATCTGTAGAACAGAAATACTTTAGTCCTAGAAGAAACTTTATACAGATTTCATGGCAAATGATAAGACTGTCTTACTTAATCAAGCTGCAGATCATCCTTCTCATGGGAGAGTTACGTTAATATTATCAAAAGCTCCTTAAAAAAAAAAAAAAAAAAGCTCCTGGACTTCCTCCTCAGTGTCCCTTTCTGTTTCACCTTCCCTGCTACTCCACTTCCCCTGCTATTCTACTCCCCTGCCTCTCTGCTTTCCATGCGCTCAACTTCTGCTGCTACTCTGCAACTCCTGGTATTTCATCACCCCTTCTATTCCACTTCCCATGTTATTCCTCTTCCCTATCATTGCTCTAAATGATGATAAGATGATCACTATGTCAGATCAACTTTCAGAATTTCTCTTATTGACTTTGGAAGCATTTCTGCTCCACTCAAACTTGTTCTACTTTTTATCAAGTGACTCTTTTCAAAGATGATAGGGCCTCTCATTTTAGAACGCATTGTGAAAAACAGAATGAACAGGTCAGTTGGTATAGCACATCATGTAGTTATTTATTTATTTAGTCTTGCTTTTTGGTAGTAGAGCCCAACCTTTGAGCCCCATGACACCACTAAAATTTCCCATGAATCTTGAAGATTTAATACTGTAAATGTAAGCCCCACTGATATAAAGTAGCTAATTAGGCCAGAAGGAATATCTATCAGGTAGTTCACTAACTGAGCCAGAAAGTATATTTTTAAAAAAAATTTTTTAAAGATACACACCAAAAAAGGAAGGATGCTTCCTCCTTCATTGTCTGCACACTGAGCGGTCTTAAATGTCTACACCCTTCAAGGGATATGGCTGTCAAACCTATGGGCCTGGCATTGTCTGGCCTCCTCTTGTCTTTAACTTGGCTTCAACTCATTTCACTTCATTGTTGGAATGCTTCTGGCCTCTGCTTGGTGTTCTTGTGTCTCATAAAAGTCAATAATTAACAAAGCATACATCAATAATCATGACTTGTCCTATTGGATATCTTCAGAACAATTTAATGCCAGCTGCTAGGGTAACCCAACTCTCTTTCCTTTTTGGCTTAGAATTAACATTTACAGCTGTAAGGAATGTAGAAAGATTGTCTGCCAAGGGGGTTTGCTCATTGGTTCTCAAATTTTACAGGTTTCTCACCCACAGAACTGTCACCACCAGCCTACAGGGCCTCTGGTTGTCTGGGATGAGTTCTAAGTATCTGTACTTCTACCAAGTCCCCCATGATGCTGTCAATCTGGGAACAGAATCAAAATGAAACCTTCATTTCACAGTTGAGGAAATCAAATCTAAGATAGTTGATGCATTGGGTGCGAAGTAACTGTGGTCCTTAGTGGTAGGCTCAAGATTAGTATGCAGGTGTTCTAACTTCTACCTGCTAATTACACACAGATCCCATGGTTTCTTTCAAGGTTCATCAACAGTCTCCATTTTGTTTTGGCACCAGTCAAGACCTAAAATATCATTCAGTTACTTCTCTCAATCAATCTTTACACAAATTCGCACAATAATGTTGATCTGAATTCTGTAGTCTGGCAGCTGGACCAGCCCTGAGACCTTCTCTCTCCCTAAAAAAGACAACCCTGTGCCAGTTTTTGTTCATTTCTCTTCCTAGAAAAGCTCTTGCTGAACACTTCAACATCAGATTCTTTAAGAAAAGAATAGAAGGAATAATGGTTTCAAATATCACGTAGATATCAGAGATGCAGCATTATAGTTGGATACCTGTATAAACTACATTGTGCTTCCCACCAAGAGTCTAATTTCCACTGATCACCATACAATTGATTCCTTTACCCAATTTACCTCCTTTTCTTCCCTCTTCCTCTCTGTTTCTTCCCCCTTCCCTTCTGCTAACTACCATTTTGTACTTATCATCTAAGAGTTTGCTTTGTTTGTCTGTCTCCCACAAATGAATGAAATCATGTGGCATTTGTTTTCTCTGTCTGACTTATTTCTTGCAGCATAATGCCCTCTAGTCCCATCTGTGTTACAAATGGCAAAATCTCATACTTTTTTTTTTCTGGGTAGTATCCCAGTGTGTGTGTGCATGTATATTTGCATGTGCGTGTGTGATATCTTTTTGATCCATTCATTCATCAATAGGAATGTAGTGTTCCATATTTTGGCTATTGGAAACAATGAATGTAGTGGTGAATATATCTCTTTGAATTAGTGTTTGTTTATTCTTTGGGTAAATGCCCAGGAGTGGAACAGCTGGATCACATAGTAGTTCTATTTTTTTTTTTTTAGACTAGGTCTTGCTGTTTTTGCCCGTGGAACCGCAGGTTCTCGTTGCTCGGGGTACCACGGACTCAAGCAATCCCCAGCCTCAGCTTCCCAGGTAGCTGGGATGACAGGCGCGCGCCACGACGCCCAGCTATTTTTTTGGAACTAGGTCTCGCTACAGGCCCCAAGCGGGACTCGAACCGTGATCCCCAGCCCCGGCCGCTTCATAGGCTGAAGCTTACAAGCACGAGCCACCGTGCCCGGCCTATTTTTAATTTTTTGAGAATCTATCATCCTGTTTTCCACAGGGGTTTCCCCAATGTACAGCACTTCCAACAATGCCCAAGGGTTTCCTTTTCTCCGTACCCAAGCTCAAGAAACTCCCCAATTGCTTCTTGGCTTTTCAATTAAAGCCACTCTACAGGTATGAGATGATATCTCATTGAGGTTTTGATTTGCATTTCCTTAATAATAAGTGATGACTAACATTTTTTCATCTGCCTGTTGGTTATCTATTTGTCTTCTTTGGCAAAGTGTCTAGTCAGATCCTCTGCCCACTTTCTAAAAAAATCAGGTTGTTTACTTTTTTTGTGCTGAGTGTCATGACGACATTACCATTTCTTATGTCCTCTTATTTCATTTGACACTATCTAATAGTTTTCAGTATACAGGTCTTTCATCTTCTTGTTAAGTCTATTCCTCAATATTCTTCTTCTTCTCCTCAATATTCCTCAATATTCTTATTCTTCTTGATATGATTATAAATGGTATTGTTTCCTTAAGTTCTCTTTCTGCTAATTTGTTGCTGGGTACAGGAATATTACAGATTTTTGTATGTTGATTTTGTAACCTGTCACTGTATTGTCAAATTATTTTTTTATTCTGGAGCTTTATTCTTCCAGATAATTGTTTTGACCTGCTTCTGTTAATAAGTTCTCAGACAACCTGAGAAATCTCCTCTGCTTTTCTTCACTTTTTTATTTGAAAACAAATCTTTAGAAGAAATATTTTATAATTTCTAATTACTTCCTCAGATTAGTTTTGATTTGGAGTTTACCTTTGAGTGTTCTTTTTATTAGTCAGCTGTTACTTCCTGGCAGCACAAACATCACAATAGAGCAGATCAGTTTTGTGACTCCTTTGCTCTTTCTGTTCACCTTACATTAGCTTGTCACATATGTTTCTGTCATCTGTTCTTATTATACATTTACTCATTCTCCTCCACTTTTTGCTACTAGCAGTTTCTTATTGATATTCCTGAGTTCCAGTTACTGAGTATTCTCCAGTTGACATCACATTTGTTTTTTTCTCAGACTACATGCTTACTTTCCAAATCTGTTTGGTATGGTATGAAGAAAGGAATGTCTGAAAAAGGAACCAATGTGTGTATTGCATTGGAGAGTGATGTGGATGGATGAGTCACGTGACTTCTCTACACCTGACCTTCCTATGTGTACTCAGTGAAAAAGGTGGTCTAGGCCTGCCACTTCAATTCAAAACTCAACAGTGTCCAGGCAGGTTATGTAAATGAATAGAAGAAGAGGCCTGTGAGAAACAGGGGAGTACGTGCGGTGTCTATTGGGCAAGTCAGGGGTACTCAGCTTGAGTCACACCTATAGGGAAATGCTGATAACTCAGAGATGCCAGCTCATCCAGTTTGGCAAGGGAAGCAAAGATTTTGTTTTGTTTTGTTTTTGAGACTAGGTCTCACTATTTTTGTCCATGGGCATGAGCCACCATGCCCAGCAGATTTTGCATTTTAAGATGTGAACTCTCCTCACTGTAAATGTTGACAACTAGCCGGGCACGGTGGTTCCTGCCTGCAAGCTTCAGCCTATGAAGCGGTTGGGGCTAGGGATTGCAGTTTGAGTCCTGCTCGGGGCAACACAGAGAGATCTAGTCCCAAAAAATAGAGCTGGGTGTGGTGGCATGCGCCTGTAATCCCAGCCCCCTGGGAAGCTGATGGTGGGGATTGCTTGAGACAGGTACCGCAGGCAACGTGAGCCTGCGGTTCCATGAGCAAATAGGGAGACCTACTCTCAAAATAAATAAATGAATACATAAAACAAATGTTGACAACTAATTAAAATATAGTCAGGCATCACTTAACAAAGTTTCTGTAATGATGTGTCTCATGGAAACAGTGGTTCTGTTAGACAGTTTAGAGTAGGGAGGGAGATGGTAAAGAAAGATGAATGGTGAACATACCCAGGACCCTAGAAAATACTTACCCAAGATGATTACCCTGGGGAGACCCAAGAAACACCCAGAGGGGAAAAAGACAGTCCCATAGCCCAACCTACAGGGAGGCCTATAAAGGAGAGTAAGAAGTAGAAAAGTGGAGGAAGGCAAACCCTCACCCCAACTTTCTACTGGAGCTGATAAAACTGCATCTCTGGGGGAGTGCATAGATGGGGCAGTAACTTAGACACTACTGCCTGGACTGGTTAACTGAGACCCCAGGAGTACCTGTGAAAGAAAATGAGCAGTCCTTCATACCCCACTTAAGCAAGGAGTTCCTACCTTTCTTTGTAGTTGCTCTCCCCTGACTCTGCCCATCCAGGACCTCTCCCTATGTACACTTTCTTTCTATCTCTAATAAACTTTGCTTTTGCTTAGGAGCTAAAGATGTGACTTCAAATTCAACTCAAGCCATAGTGAAGGACTGAGGAAGTCCCAAGCCCATAAACATTTAGGGATCCTCAAACCTGGTAACAGTTCCAATGGGCTATGCGTGAAGTCTAGTAGGTTCTAGTTTGTGTAATTACATGCAATGACACTCTCCCAACTATGAAATTGCCTAAGGATGCATTTCCCAGAATGTGTCATGCAACCTGTCACTGTAATGAACCAAACAAAACCTTTCAGTGAGCAGGATTTGGCCCTAGGCTGTCATTTTGTGATTTTTCAATGAGATGGGATCTTTAAGTGCCTTGCAAGTCTAAAATTTCATGATTCTTCAATAATATGCTTTAAAAAGAACTAGCTCTTTCTGGATGTATTCCCTAAATTGTTTCCTTGTCATTTGGGTTGTTTCTTTGGCTATTAATCTTCTAGGTGTACACTCTGATATTTGTTGCAAGAGGAAAGTACAGCTTCTTCCTTTCTATAACAGGCACAGAATAACCAAATGTCTGGCTTCCAGATGCTTATCATCAGGATCCCTGCAGGGTGCAGCCTGGTCACTGGGGTAGGCAGCCACTGTACCTTGTAAAACTCTAGTCACTGTTCCTTTGGAGGCAAAATTTTAGTCTTTCCATAAACTCCCTGTGATGGTATTGTGCAGGGTTCTCTAGGAAGGAGCAAGTTCAACAATCAAAGAAAGTCTTGGGGTTCAGAAGCCCAGGGAAAGTAAAGGATGCTACAAGGGAAAAAGGAAAAGCACCTTAGGAGAGAGGGAGGCTGAATGATATTCACAAGATCTTGCCTTATCCCCTTTCATAGATTTTTAGAGATTTCCTTCCAAGGAGACCTCTGGCTACCCCTGTAGTCCAGTCATTCCTCCACTTCCAGGGCGTCCTGCAGAGTTCCACTCCATATCCCTTCCAGAACTTCCGTGTTTTTCCCATTAAATCTTGTCTCTTGGTCACTCACAAGTAGGGCTTGTCATTTCTTCCCTGTCAATGACTATTGAGAAGAGCCACCTTTCAGTATTTTGGTGGTGCCAACTATGATGCATGAAGTGACCCTCAAGGTTAGAAAAAAAATGATGAGTAAGGCTCAAAGGCTGATGATATTAACAAGAAGAAAAAAAAAAAAAACTTTCCACAACTTAAACTTTTTTTTTACTTTCACTAATCTCCCTTCAATTTGACTGTGAAATAATGATTTTTACTTTTTAGAGTTTATGTCAATTATCAGCAAAGTATTTAACAGTGAAATACAGAAAGTCTAGGTATTTTCATTTAGATCACTTTTTAAGACCCACCTCACATATCACTTTCATTCTTATGCTTCACGAGTCTTTCGTGTTTTCACTGTTGACATTTTTAAAAATTTATTTAACTTTTTTCCCTTACATGTCATAGTTCCCATATTTCTCCCACTGCTATATGACCCATGACCTATCACCATATTCCCTTATGTTCTTCCCTCTCCTGTTTTACCCACCTCCCTCTCACTTCTTTGCTGAATGTTTCATTTCTATGATCAGAACTTAGACTTTCTGTAAAGCAGCAGCAGAGAGTACTAACAGAAAGTAATGTAAGGGATCCACACCTGAGCATGGGAAAATATTTCTCCAAATGCGAGCTCTGTAAAGAATCTCTCATTTACATTTTTTGATTATATAAAACATAATTTTATTAAAAGCATGTTCTAATTAATTTTGATGGCCTTTTAAACAAAGACTGGTTGTAGCTTAGGGGGACTCATTTATGTTTGTGTTGATGACAGTGCTGTGATCATTCACCATCAACATTTAACCAATACTACCCAAGTATTTCTGCAAGAAGTCTTTGGAGTGTGTGAGTTTTAACCTGGAAAAGTAATTGATTTAAAGTTAGGAACTAGATTCTGGAATAAATCACTTCTAGAGGTTATTTAACTCAATGGGTTACTTAAGTTTCCTAAAGCTCAAAAACCATAAAATTGGGATAGCCTTAATGAGGTTTAAATAAACTAGTGTTTGGAAAATATTCAATGTAGTGTCTGGATTATTGAAACTACCTGCGAAATGCCAACCATTTCTATTTTTAGCTATTATTATTAATTTTGCAGGCTAATTAAAAAAATCTATTATCTATTCTTGCTTTTGAGTCTATTTTTTTCAATGACATTTTATCTAATATTTACAAATAACATACAGGAACAGACCTAGAAGACAGAGTTGGTGATGATATTTCATAATCTGAGGCTCCTTAATAAATTTAAATTTCTCTAAGTTGGAAAACAAAAGACAGATACAGGATGGTTACACTTATCTGTGGAATATAAACCATAAATTGGCAAAGCACAGCAAAACTAATTCCTAAATTCTGTGAAAAATATATTGGTAACCAGAGGAAAGAAAAAGGAGGAAAGAGAGGACAGAGGGAGAAAAGGAGAAGGTCTCTGAGCTGGTAGAGGGTGAGTGAATTATGTGCACATATAAAAGAGAGATGATGTACCCCTAAAATTATATAACTATGAAATTTACTGTCAAATTAATGTTAAGGTTTAGAACAAAAAAATAACAACAAAAAAAAATTCTTCCCTGCCACTGAACTTCTGTCACTCAAGATTGATGCTGCACCATCTTATACCAGAGATACCTAGCTCTCTGACAAAATTTGTGTTTTCCCTTCAGAGAACTAAGTTCTTATTGAAATCAACTACCCAGACAAGAACTATATTTCCTTTTTTCTCTTGAACCTGATCTGTTTTTTTTTTTTTTTTTCTGATGTTCATCTGTGGAATATAATGAGTGGCTCAAGAAGCTGTGGTATCTATATCTATATACAACAGAATATTACTCACCAATCAAAAAGATAAATTCATGTCATTCACAGCAACATGGATGAAGCTGGAAAGGGATTATGCTCAGTGCAATAAATCAGGGGAAAAAACAGCTGATGGTTTTACTTGTAGGAGAAATAGAGGGAAATGGAACAAAAAGTAAAGAGAGAGGGAAGGAGAGACAGCAAGAAAGTTTGCAGGCAGACTATCGATCTGAGGTCTACAGAGAAAGGGAAGTGTCAAAACAGGGGAGGGAAGAGGACAAGGGACTGTAGTGATGATTCACAGGTGATGTGGTAGTGGGAGATTTATGAGGACTCTATCTGAGGGGAGAAGAATGAACAACAATGTAAGAAAATAAAAAGTTTAATCTAAAAAAAAAAAAGGACTAAGAAGATGGTGTACTTTCCCCCATCATTTGACTCCTTCCAACATTTTTGAAGATGGGGCTCTAGGGTAGAGTGAACCACGAGATGGAAGGAGATTGACTCCTTGAATCACAGCCTAAGAGGAAGTTACCCACCTACTGGGAACACTTGTTATGGGTGGTTAAGTGAATGAGAAATAAACCTCTTTTATGTATGTGCCATAAATTCTAGAATCTATTATCTGCTATCCTTAACAATACCCTAACTAATACAAACATTGGTATTTTGAAAGAAATACTGCTATCACAAAAAGTTAAGCTAAGTGTATTTGGCTGAACATTTTGGCACCAGATGGTGAAGAAACAGATGTTAGCTGCTGGGAAGATGGAGGCCCATGTCACAAGCTGACAAGGCATTTTTAATACTAGGTTTATGATGACACCAAAAGAAGAATCCATTATTGGATGGACTGGGGACAGTTGTATGTGCACAGCTCTTCTCTTTCTTGAAAGGAATTTTACTATGATTTCTTGTCCCTGTTTTATCAGCATATAATGAGAAGTGCCAATAACTTCTCCATATGTTTGTATATCACCAGACTGAGAGGAGCTTTATGTGGGAAGATTTATTTCTCCCAACACGGCTGTACTCTGAGATATATGATTGAACGGGACTGGCCTTCAGCGTGTGTCCTTGGAGTGAGAAGAGAATGGTCTGTGTGAAAATCTGGTGAGAATGACAAGACTGAGAAAGACCAAAATTTATGCTCTCTCTTCCATATTGTACACAGAATTTCCTCTTAAATGAAGACATCATTGGTTGTCAAAGACACAATTTCTGTGGACTTTTAAGGTAGGCAAAATACTGCCAACTAAATGTGAATTTGCATTGAGTAACTGTCCTTTAACGGAGCAATGTATTCCTGTCAAAGAGATGTTAAAGTGTGAAAAACTGTAGATGAGGAGTGATGAAAAACGTTCATTTTTCTGAGAACTGACTGTCCCATCTAAGGCAACACTTTCTCATTTCTTTTGTAAGCCTTGAGACTTGTTCTCACCAGAGCATGAATGGAAGTGAGGTGTGAACAGTGTCATTTTTGGGCCAGACTCTTTAAGATGTGGGTAATTTGTCTATGCTTTTTTTTCCTTCCATAGCTGAAAGAAGAGAACATTAGATCTAGGAGAAGACACAGTTCCCAAGGCAAAGAAGAAGAAAAGAATAAAATACCAACTAACACTGGGGTCTTGAATCACCAAATGGAAGAAAGTTGCCTGAAGACTAGGAACAGACATTCTGGGCTATGATGTGAGTGGGAAATAAACTTCCACTTTCTTAAGGTTTGTATTTTGTCTATTTTGTTACCCCAGTTATCATGATCTCAATGAACTCATTATCCTAGCCAAGTTGTTGAAATAATTAAATAAATTATTATTATTATTATTATTTTTGAGACTAGGTATCGCTATTTTTGCCCATGGAACCACAGGCTCATGTTGTCAGGGGTACCATAGACTCAAGGAATTCCCAGCCTCAGCTTCCCAGGTAGCTGGGATTACAGGCATGTGCCACCATGTCCAACTAATTTTTTAGAACCAGGTCTTGTTATGTTGCCCCAGACAGGACTCAAACCGCGATCCCTGGTCCCTGCCGTGGCTTCCTAGGCTGCTGTCTACAGGCACAGGCCACCTTGCCTGGATGAAATTATTTCTTATACATAAAGTTCTTAGAAGAGTTCTAACATATGATAAGCATCAAATGGATGTTAACTATTACCAGTTAGAATACTCTTTACAAATGCAAATAACCTTGAAGTAGTATTCTTCAACTTCTGTTTTTAGAAATTAGGAAGTTATAGTTGGAAAACAAAAGTCAATTAATCATATCTCTGCCACTTTGGAAATGAGTAAATGAATTCCCTCCAGAGGATAAATGGCTGGCTATAGCCATTTAGCAGTCATAAGTACTTTAGTATGAATTAGCTGCTCTGTTTTGACTACAAAAGAACAGGCTGCTATAAGTTTGAGACTGATGGGGGAAGGAGCACACAGGCTTTGGGAGTTGAGTTATTACTAATGAGAGAAAGCTGGGGGTTGGAGTTCTTGCCAGTCAAATCAAGGGGCAGCAGGATAATTGGTGAGTAGGTTAGGAGAGGCAAGGGAGAACTAACAATAGCATTTTTACCCCATTGCTAAATATAATGATTCATGCGAAGTTGCTTATTAAAAGATGCATTTTGCACAAAATCACTTTCTCTAGGAATAAGTTCCCGAAAAGCCTCCGTTTAAGAGGTGAGCATAGAGGACTCCATGGATGAAATGAATCCCAATGCCCCCACTATGGCATATTGGAACAGACATATACCCCCACTGGAGTAGAGACACCCCGAATCTTGTTTTGGACCCAACGTGGAACTGGCTCCGGAGGGGAGGTTGTATTCTCTGTGGGGAGCCTGTCTGTCATGTGGCATCTTGCCTGGAATCATTTTCATGGACTAGAAAAAGCCATGTGCAGGCCAAAATCA
>PVHY01024667.1:0-19344 GCA_004024945.1 Uropsilus gracilis
GGGGGGGCGGTCACTGGGCTACTCTAAGTCAGCTGGAAAGCGGACACCGTCCATGTGTTCACAGGATCAAGAGTCGCGTCGTGAGCCGGTGTGGCTGCCAGGTGGGAGTGTAGCCATGTGGTCCAGGCTGGGGGTTCCGGCCCTGCCCAGCCCACCCCGCGCAGGTGGAGCTGGGGGCTGGCGGGGAAGCTAAGTCAGAGGGCAGCTTGTTGCTCAGGAAGGTGTCAGAGCAGGCTGGCCCGGGCGGTCAGCTGCAGAAGAGATGTGGAACGGCCAGGTCTCCAGAGACGCTGTGTGTAGCCTCAGAGATGTGAAGGAAGGTCACAGTGCCCACGAGCCAGGTGGTGAAGACCAGGCGGCCACAGAGCCGGGGGTTCCGGGTGACCGTGTGGTGCGGGGGGGTGGCAGGTGGCCACAAAGTGGTCACAGGCCATCAAGGTCAGGAGCAGAGTATCCAGGATGGGGAAAACCGTAGGAAGAGAGAGCTACGTGAGGCACTCCTTGGAGGAGATGGCTTGAGGCTCCTGGCGGATGCCGCCAGCATCCTAGGGATGGTGCTGGCACTAGAACAGATGTCCACTCAGGACAGGTGGCGAGGAAGCTGTGTACGAGGGGTGAGGTGGGGGGCAGTCGGTGGCCAGGATGATGACCAGGTACATGGAAGAGCCCAAGCATGAGGGGCAGCGGTTCTGGATCCCGGAGAGCCAAGGAGGATGAATTCTCAGTCTGGTTTGGTTTCGTGCTTCCACGTAGCCCTGAAGATGGGCGAGAAGCAACACGTGCCATCAGCACCCCGGCACCTGCTACAGCAAGCCTGCTGACCTTGCTCCTCTTTCAGATTGCTTCTGAAGCCGGTCTAAGAGCTGGCGCTCCAGTCAGTCATACATCAGCCGCCCCCTCCCCCCCAAAATGAATTATCTCCTCAATCACCCATCTTAACGGAGCTGTTTTATGGCAAGGTCAGAATGGAACTCTGCTCAGAGGAGTTCTGGAATCTGAGCTGCCTGCCTGAAGCACCCTCTCTGTAGCCAGCCGGTGGAACGGCCATGGAGCTTCGAAGTAGGACTGTCTGTGACGCCTAGCAGGAGGGGCTGAGGAGAACAGGCTGTCACCTCCGGGAGTCCTTCCAAAGATGCAGGACTTCAAGCCAACACCAGGGGGCGTCAGACGAACGCAAACTGAGGCCGGTTCCACGTGGTCAGTCCTGAAAAAACGCCACCATCACGACAAAGACAGCCTGGAAGCGGGTCCAGGGTGGAGGGGGGTTGAAGAGACTGAAGAGACGCGTCAGCCGAAGGCTACGCATCATCTTAGAGTTTCTTTTGCTACAGACGAACTGTTAGGCTCACTGCGGAAGATGAGGTCTGCTGGTTTGAGACTATCAATATGAGTTTCCTGGTTTTGGTCACCGCACTGTGTTTATATGAGCCAGTGTCCTCGTTTGGGGGACTGGAGACATAGGAGCAGCGAGTTCCTGTGTCTGCAGCTCAACCACTCTCACGTGGTCCCCAAAACTCCCTCACACACACACACAAGTGAAGAGAAGAGAGAAAAGTGCCTGAAAGAAAACATGAGCGAGGTAAAGGCTAACAGCTCAGAGGTCCGGGGAAGGCTGCACGTAGGGAGCGTTTTGCAGTGGGCTTTCAACTGCCTGGTAAACCGAAATGACATCAGACTGAAAAAGAATAACAGTAATAATTGTAACAATAGTAGTATAAATAGTAACAATACAAGGTGCAGAAAAGCAGGACAATCCAGGCTTGAGACATGAGAGAACTGGCAGAAGGCTGGGTCAGCACTCAGAGAACCACGCTCACCTCAAAGCCCACGCTGAGCTGTTCAGTCTCAAGTCTGGGATGAGCAGCTGGGGAGCCGTGCAAACTGGCTAAGGAAAACTGGCCTGAAGGTGTGTGTGGTCCAGCATCCAGGAGGCCAAGGCCAGCTGGCCGGTCCTGCTGAAGAGCGGAGTCCCCGCCAGGGGGATCCCCAGCGAGGATGCAGGGGGGGGTATTGAAATATATAAATATATTAATGTGGGGGGCAGCGAAAACAGGGCACGTGGGCAGATGGCCAAAGGACAGAGTCAGGGTGAACCCCCTTTCCTTGAGGAGCCCCCACTGTCTCTGGGGAACCTCAGCTCAGGACTCGGCCTCCCCAGGTGCGGAAGGGCCACCCAACACCCGCGCTCTTGAGGGTGGACTCCCTGGCCCCGAGTTGGACGGTCAGAGCATGGAGCCGCGGGAGCAGCCAGTTCTCGGAAGACGTCGCTCAGTCCCCGCGAGTGTCATGGCGCCCGTCCTGCCCCCCCCACCTCCACCCCACACTGCTCCCTCGAGCTCCACGAAGAATGGGAGTTGCTGACCTGATGGAAGAACAGAGGGGAAAAGCCACACTCTGGAGGCTTAGAGATATGGGTGAGCAATGAGATCCCACCTCGCGCCAGCAAGAACGGCCCACATCAGGAAAACGGGCAACAACAAGTGCTGGCGGGGGACGTGGAGAGAAAGGAACGCTCTGACACTGCTGGTGGGAATGTAAACTGGTCCAGCCACTATGGAAGGCTGTGTGGAGGACCCTCAAACTACTGAACATGGAGCTACCATTCGACCCAGCCATGGCTCTCCTGGGAATCTACCCACAGGAGACCTCAAAGTGGGTACAAAGGGACACCTGTGCCCGGATGTTTATTGCCGCACTATTCATAATAGCAAGGACATGGAAACA
Source organism: Uropsilus gracilis (assembly GCA_004024945.1). Lineage (NCBI taxonomy): Eukaryota > Metazoa > Chordata > Mammalia > Eulipotyphla > Talpidae > Uropsilus > Uropsilus gracilis. The sequence continues at coordinate 2,725 of PVHY01024667.1, forward strand.
ACCCTGATGTCCCAAGACAGACAAATGGATGAAAAAGACGTGGTCTGTATACACAATGGAATATTACGCATCAATTAAAAATGACAAACTTGGCGAATTTATGACATGGATGGACCTAGAAGAAATCGTATTAGCAGAAACAAGTCAGAAAGAAAAAGACAGACACCAGATGGTCTCACCTAGAGATGGGATAGAGGAAAACCAAGAAAAGGCCAAGAGGAAAAGTCAAAACAAGCTGACAAGCAAACTAAAGCACACAATTGGGGGGTGGAGACGGGAGGGAGCAGTCAGGGAGGGGAGGAGGTGGGTGACCCCGGGGAATACAAAGATGTGAGATATATATATATATAAATAATATATATATTAAATATATAATATATTAAATATATTTATATTTAATATATTAGATATATTATATATATTATTTAATTATTATATATATAATTTATATATTTAATTATATATATTATTTATATATTTAATTATTATATATATTATTATATATATTATATATATATTTAATATATTAGATATATTTAATATATAATATATATTTAATATATTTAATGTATCTAATATTAAATATATAATATATTAAATATATTATATATTTAATATATCTAATATATTAAATATATAAATAATATATGTTATATATATAAATAAAGGTGTGTTGTGAAGCGCTGATCATTAAAAAGCTCAGAACAAGATCTAGAGCCCAAACCCTGCTGCTCTCACAGCAGCGTCTCTGGGAAAGAAGCCTGCTTCCTGGCACCGAGGGAACAGCCAAGACAGGCGGAAACAGGAATTCCAAAGTCTGCATCAGAAACAGTACCCAGTGGGCCACACGCATTGAGGTCCCCAGAAGGGGGGTTTGTGTTCACTTATTTAAAAGATTTTCCTTAAGTTTATTTCTGACACACAATTCTGTGTTAACGTCAATAGGCCCCAAACTGGCAATTTATAGTTTCCTGGCGTGCACAGACTCATGATTTAAGATGAATCGCCTGTCCATCGCCATCACGACCAATGAAGATTTTAACTGAAGATGCTTCCAGTTCCTAATGAACACTATTGAACTGAGAACGACGACTCCGGTTGGGCTTCTGGCCAGGCCGACGTTCGGTTACCAGAAATCAAAACTATTTTTAAAAACCAGCAATCCAAGTGATTGACTTCAATCCCTACGTATCCGATGATCTCTTTTCACTCGGCCTTGGGAATACGGTAATTACGACCTGATCGTGTGGTCTTCATTCTCCTTTTTGGTTGATGTGGTGACCATTTTTAAGGCCCCCACGGTGGCAGTGCCTGCTCTGGCCCAGCTGAAGCCTTTCAGGGCTACCAAGAGTCTCAGCCCCCCACACACACCCCCACACCCCCACACACACCACCACCACCCCACCCCAGTACCGCCACGCCCAGCTCAGCTGCAGAGCCCCCGCCCGTGTGAGACCACTGTTGGGAGCTGATGGCTTCGCTGTGGCAGGTGAGGACGGACTGGAAGTAACGGCCCAGATGACGATTTGCTAAGCAAAGAAAGGGGTGTTTGCAAAGAGCCGAGCGCACTGCGCGGTGAACTTCAAAGGAAGGCAAATGGCGAGGGTGTGATTGAATTGGTTACCTTACTGATGCTTGTGAGGCAGTCAGGGGCAGGGGGGTTACTCACAGAGTGGCTGCTACTTTTTTGAGGAATGTCTTTTCAGGTAAACCCCGGAGGGACGGCGCCGCTATCACTCTTTAGAGGTATTTATGCTTTCCCCGTTTTTCGTTCTCCGGGGGCAGATAAGGTAGCAAAAGGAGTGTTTCTCATTTCACAGCATGAGCCCGGCCTGGTCCGCGATCGCCCCCGACAGACCACCTTCTTTGGATCCAAACAGCAGGCCGGGATGCCACATGGAACTGCACGTAGCTCCTCGTAGAGCTACAAACACCCCCATCAGGTTTGAGCTCACCCGCACCCGTCAGCGTTGATGACACCACTTGAGGTCGTCGCTGGTCTGATCTGCACTTGAGTGACACCAAGTGTCCAGTCAGACAACAGACTTGGCAACAGACACACCAGGCTTGAAGGGAGAGACCGTCAAGGGGATAAAATCCAGGACGGTGGGCCGAGTTTCATCTCGTGGCTTCCGATTCGGTGGGAAAGACCTTCGCAGACGCAGGACAGACTCTCGAAGACCCCCAGACCTGGGCAGAGATCTCCGGAGCCCCCAAGACCTCCGCAGTCTTCACATCCGCTCTCTGCTTTAAACTGAAGCCTGATGGCCGCCCCTGCCTCGGACCCGCCTCACCTGCAGAGGGCGCTGCTGGCCGGCGCCCGCTGTCTCTGAAAGAGACGCTGGCGGGTGGCATCCGCCCAGCAGTCCCCTCAGGGCCATTTGCCGCTGGCATAAGGACATCGCTAAGAATTAGAACACAGGTGTTGAGGCCTGGGCACCATCATCTACTGGTCAGTGCTGCTGGCCTATGACCGGCATTGCTGACCTGTGTCCAGACACCTCTGGGAGCTGCCCCCCACTTCTGATCCTCTGGCACTGCGCCCTTGGTACTGTCCAGTCCAGCCTCCAGTGCCATCCAGCCCAGCCTTCGGATGGCTGCTACTGCCCGCTGCCCCCCTTGAGTGTGATCATCGCCCACCACGTAGGGGTGTGCCACCGGCCCCAGGCTCCCTTTGAAGGGACGGTACTATCTCACATGCGCAGTCTGCTTTGGATGATGGGGACCGTGGCCCCTCTCTGGAGGGGAGGGGGGCCATTTGTGGTCTTGGCACCGCCGCTGAAATACCACTACTCTGATGGCTTATTTACTGACCTGGTGAGGGGCAGGGGGGGCCCTGAAGGGCTCTTGCTTCTGGCACCAAGCTACGTGAGGTAGCAGAGGCCTTTCTGTTACTTAGAAAGTGCACAGCTCCCTCCCTCACCCAGGGCTGCTAGGTTCCAACAGCTTCTTGACCTTCTCTCTCTCTGTTACACTCAGCGGGAGTTCCCCTCCCGGCAGAGCCTCACACCATGAGTCGCACTGACGAGCTAAGTCCTGAGAAGGAGAAAGGTGTACTTCTGGGGAGGTGGGGAGAGTAGACGGACGTCCACCTCGTAGTTGTTGACAACACACGCTCCTTCCAGGTAGAGCAACTACTATGGCGGTCACTACACGGCTTGGTGATTCATCTGCAGTTTGGATTGCGGCGTATTTTACATGCACGCTGCGCAGATGTGTTGTCTGTTTTATCTGGTCTAAAAGGCCTGCCCTTACGAAGACTTGGCCCAAAGTTGCCCGACAGATGTATTCTGGCATTCGGCAAATGCGCTTTGCCTCAGGAGTAAATCTTGGCCAGCGCCTCAATATAAAGAAATGCAGGTTTTGAAGTAAAGCAAGGGTTTGCCGCTGCTGTTTTCCTCAGCCACGCTGCCAGGTCTCCGAATCCAAACTGGACTCTAGAATGGACGATTCTTCACAGGCGATGCTGTCACCAGCTATGGTAGTGCCATGCGGCCCCTCTATGCCCCTGGTGCCACCCTCGGCCCATCAAGCCACAGTCGCCCAGGCCCTTCAGGATGGAGGCTCTGGCAAAAGGCTTTGTCCATAAAATCTGCTGGCTTCAGAACCAGTCTGCGGCTGAAGGGGAAGATTTGTGGGGTGTGGACGTTGAGTATGAGCTACGCCTTAGATAAAGGAACACCTTTTTCTCGTCTTCTCTCGCCCACTAGAGATGGTTCCTGGAAAGTCTCTTATCTGTTACAGCAGCCCCCTAACCTCCTAGGAATGTCCTACCTAAAGGGACATGTCCTGAATGATAGAAGTGTTGACCCCCACAGGTATCTTTCCTGTTTAGGTCATGAATTCCCTAACCTCCTGCCTACATGTCACATTATGGGATTCTGGGCTTTTTCCTTCATTACCTCATTGTGATCATTCTCTGCCAGGATATAGAAGGACCCTGTTAGGGGGCACCACACCTTCCTGGGTGTCATTGTCTCCGGTTTAAGACTGCAGACTTCAAGGAAGGTATGCTAAAATGTGAGAATGGCCTTAGTTGGAATTTCCCTTCAGGGAGATGCAGGAGGGAAGAAGTGAGGTTTTTTTCTTTGTGATGTAATGATTTAGGAGCTGTTTCTGGAAGGTGAGAAAACAGAATATATAAAGAGGTTTGAAACAAAGGGAAAGGGAGAGAGGAAAAGAGGAAGATGGGAATGGAGATGGAGATTCCGGTTTGGTTTCGGCCATTTTGTAAGATGGAGATGTGAACCATGTGTGGCCAAGGCCTGGGGCCGCCTCTGGCTGGCCCGGGCTAGCCACATGTGTGCTAACAGCAGTTAAGAAGTTTGCAGATTTGAACTCCATGTTGGAGTTTGTTTTGCTGAGTTTGACTTGTGTCTGGAAGAGGCTGTGCGAAAGTTAGGCCTGAAAAAGAAGTGAACTTGGCTGGGTCCGGTACCATGAAGTTCCTTCAACGACCTGGAGGACAAGGAGAAGGAAGATAGGACAAGCATGGACAATAAGGAGGAGCACGCCAAAGAAGCAGCCAAAGGAAGATGTCTTTCAGTTCATCTGGAGATGATCAGAACTGAGAGACTGAGGATATTTGGGCAATCTGGGGAAAGGACTTTGGACATTGTTGAGAAAGGTTTTGGACAATGTAAAAGTAATCTGAGTTTTACTTACATGTTTCTTTTGTAGTGATTAGGAAATCACTTTGTTGGCAATAAATTAGCCTGCACTGATAGTCTTGCTTTGACTTGGAATTTTGGTTGGGAAGGCTGGGGATGGTGGAAAGAACCCATGAGTTTAAGAGGGTAAATTGAGGCATACTAGCGTAAAGTTTAAACTGTGTTTCTAAGTTTCTTCCTTTTAGGTATGAAAGGGAAAGAAAGCAGGAAGCAGCTGGCTGGCTTTTGCATATCAATGGTAAAGGTGAACAGTGAAAATGCTAATGAACAGTGTGTAGCCTGCTTCCTAGAGAGAGAAGCAGGCAGAGAGGTGTATCCAGTTAAAGGTAAAGGCAATTGTTAATGTAAACTACTTGGAGCCTGCTTCGGAGAGAGAAGCAGGCCTGTACGTGTTAACGTCAAAAAGTCTTTGTTCTTTTACCTGATTTCAACCCCAAGCCCACAACAAAGGGGACCTAGACATGCTCCCAGGCCCTGATCTTCGAGCTAGCCTCCAAGACTGTTACCAATCTTTCCCGTCTCATTCTTCTTTTCCCTGCACACGGCCCCTAACAGGTTGTCTGGGAGAACACTTGGTGGAGTCTTGTCAGAGTTAGGCCCCAAACACGCTCCTTCTCAAATTAAGCTTCAACTAAAAACGGTCAGTTCCTTGGAATCCTGCCCTGGCCACCACGCACCCCAGCCGGCACAGCACTAGAGTATCTTGATGGAGAGCAACACCGTGGTTAAGAGGACGCTGCGTCCAAATCTGTCTGTCACTTGTTCAAGTGTCGTGTTATGCAAACTAATCAGCTCTTCTGTGTCTCTGTACCTCATCTGTTACAGCAGTGACAAAATACCTCCCAAGAGTTCTGTTGCGAACGTTTCACCTCAGAGGTCAGAGGTCAGTGTGTGGCAGAAGCACACAGTAATCACCATCCTCATGACACATCAGGGTCTATGGAGGCACAAATATGTTGGTGGTTTTGATAGGGGGCGCCACCCCACCCCCCCCAGGTGTCATAGATTTCAAGGAAGATAAGCTAAAACGTGAGAATGGACTTAATTAGAATTTCCTTCTAGAATGATACAAGAAAAAGGAAGTAAAACAGGTTTTGGTTATTTTTTTGGTAATGTAATAATTTAGGAGCTGTTTCTGAAAGGCAGGAAAACAGAAAGGATATATAAGGAAGTTTGAAACAAAGATGGGGATTTTGATTGGAATTCAGATTCAGGTTTGGTTTCTGCCATCTTGTGGGATGAAGATGTGAGCCATGCGAGCTTGGCCGTGTGGTCAAGGCCTGGAGCCTGCAGCCTTTGGCAGGCCCAGGCTAGGAGCATGTGTTAAAGGAAGTTAAGGAGGTTGGAGATTTGAACTCCATGTTGGAGTTTGTCTTGCTGAATTTGACTTGTGTCAGGAAGAGGCCGTGAGAAAGTCAGGCCTGAAAAAAGAAAGTTAACTTTGCTGGTTTCGGTACTATGGAGATTCTACTACCTGGAGGACAAGACGGCATGGAGCTGGAGCACGCCAAAGGAAGATGTCTGAGCATGTGGACATGAACTCTGACTGGTGCTGGTGAGATGATCAGGACTGAGAGACTGAGGGTTTTTGGACAATCTGGGGAAAGGACTTTGGATAATGTTGAGAAAAGTTTTGGACAATGTTATAGTAATCAGAGTTTTACTTACATGTTTTTTCTGTAGTAATTAAGAAATGACTTTGTTAGCAATAGTCTGGACTCTGAAGAGTCTTGCTTAGACTTGGGCTTTTGGTGAGAAGGCTGGGGATGGTGGGAAGAACCCCAAAAGCTTAAAAGAGGGTAAAATGAGGCAAACTTGTTTAAACTGTGTTTCTGAAGGTTTTCTTTTTTGGGCCTGCGAGAGGGGAAGAGAGCTGAGAAGCTGGTAGCTGATGTTTGCATGCCAATAGCAGGTGGACAGTGAAGATGCTAATGTAACTGCTTGTAGCCTGCTTCCTAGGGAGAAAGCAGGCATAGGTGTGTTCAAGTTCAAGGCAAAAAAAAGTCTTTTTTTTTTTCCTTTTCACCCGATTTCAGTTTGGGGTTATTATTTCTGATGCAGCAAACACCAACGGACAACTTTCATGGCAGCTTTTTTAAACTGCAAGTCATATAGAACGTGATTTAATTTCCCTCAACTTCCAATGAGCATCTGGGGCTGACAGATGAAGTGTTAATGCAGCTGTGTGTTACATAACTCTTAATGTCACCCTCCAGCTTTAAAGCCTACAGCAAAGAGCAAGCGTCTCCTCCATGCCAGGCAACGCGGGGTTCTAGTCCGTGCCCTTTTGCATTAAGGGTTGGCAAGACTTTTTGATTCTGATCCTGAACTGCAGAAACAGGCACACACTTAGCCTGCGTCGCTCGGACACGGTGGCTTTCACTGATTGCTCCAAGTTGAACATTACCTCCTTGGGGATGGTCACACTAGCTTATTGCAGTATTTGTCTCTCCTTACAGACCTTTTATTTCTTCAGGGACAATACCAAGTTCTACTGTCTTTTTTTTTTCCCCAAACCTCGTCCGGTGCAAGGCACTTAACTGCCACTTACTGATTCCCTCCAGGGGAAAAACTCCTGAGTGGACTGGAGTTACCCAAATATTGCATAAGCTGGAGGCAGCTCCCACTGGAGCTGACCCCCAACGTGAACGCCATCGTGAGACACGGAGGCTGGGTAAAGAGCAATTAGACCACCCGAGAGACTCCGCGGGCCTGTGGAGAACCGATGAGGAAGTGCAACGAGACACGCGCGCTCGGGGCCGCTGAGGTGTAGGTGGGAATTCGGCTGGTTCTGCCCCCTAATTGCTGTGCTGGAGGAACTGGCCGAGAGTAGCTGTGCTGGGGTCTCCAGGGCCCTAATTAAAGAAGCCTGGTTTCTACTCCTCCTCCCTTCCCCTTAGGCCTGGCCTCCAGGGCCCCTTGGCAATCCCAGGCCTGAGCGTACTAGTTCTTCACTAATTGGCTGAGGAAAACTTCTGAGAGACCGTTCAGCACCTTCGTGCATGCGGGGCAGGTGGCCTCATTAGTCGCCGAAAGGCCTACCAAGGGAAAGGGAGGGGCAGGGCTTTCAGACAGGTGAAGACAAGACTGTGGCTGCACCGTCCTCCCCAAGGCGCCACGATGCCCACGCGGTCCATCAGCTGACGGCGACGGGAGGCCGGCACGCAGCCCAGGGACGGAGCAGACACCGCTCTGAGTCTGCTCTGTCCCTGAGTCACGGGGGAAGGGTCGGTGGAGTCTTCTCCGAAGTTGGGCCCCACGCGCCCACCTCAAATTAGGCTCCAAATGAAGCTGGCCAGCTCTCTAGAGTCCCATCCTGGCCACCAAGCCGCTGCTCACTCAAGTGCACAGCACTTATGGCACTGGGATGGAGAGCAACACCGTGGCTGGGAGGATTCTGAGTGTCCTCTGCAGGTGGCTGACCACCACGTTTGGAGCCCTGGCGCTAACCTGTGCAAACAACGCTAAGACGCCGTTTTCTTGGGTAAACATTTTTTTTGTAATTAACACAAATAATAAGTCAAAACAATCAGCCAAAGCCTGGGTTTGGGAAGTGTCTTCAGGCCAGGTTTATTTTATTTACATATTACTTTATTAAGTTTCATCTATTTGCGTCTTTTCTCAAGGAGTAATTGAGTAGGTTTTCTAAAAATCTGCTTTGATTTCGAATAAAAGCAGTTAAAGCTGCTTTTATTTTGAATTCAGGAAAGTAGCAGTAATCGAAAGGAATATAAAGGAGCTTACATGTAAGTTTAACTGGAGAGATTTTCTTGGGTTCATCTGTAACGGGACAATAATTAAATGACTTCTAGTGTTCGCCCCTATTCAAACAATGTTGGGGAAAAAACTAAAGAAAACAGGAAAAACAGAAATAAGTATAGTAATCTTTTAGCATCTGACACAATAGTTCTAACAATCAGCAAACACTGGCTAATTCAGGGCCAAAGAAGACATTAGACACACAAAGGGTCTATCACTGCTCTGTTTAGTGAGCATGTCAAGCTCTCACACCCTCCCTCCCCCGCAAAAAAGCTGCCCAGAACAAAGCAGACGTTCAGAAACAAACTCAGCTACAGCAAAGATCCTGGATCTGTAAGAGCAGGAATTTAAATGAACTGTGGTTAGTAGGCTAACGGCTAGGCTATGGTGGGAATAGTCAATGGGTAGTGAAAGCAGAGAAATGGGAGGGTTAGAAAAGACTAAAAAGGAACAGCTATTAGAAACCAAAAACACTGGGACAGACATGAAGAATGGCGTCTGTGGTCTCAGTAGGTTCAACTGAGCAGACAAATGAACCGGCTGATCGACAATCTGGCAATGGAAACTTCTAAAGGGTAAAAGAGAAAAAAGAATAAAATAGGTGAGCAGAACATTTAAGACTTATGGAACAATTCGAATCTTCCAAAACGACAGACATGAAGCCACATATTCAGAAAATTAAAAGTCATCAACCAAGATGAATACAAAATAAGCTAAGCATACATTAGATCAAATTTATTTTCAAATTTTAGAAACATCAATACACAATAAACCTAGAACTTATTAACAAAAACAAAAAAACTTACTTATCTAGAAATTTCAAAACCTTGTATTAGATCCTAAATGGAGAAAGTAGAAATTGAAATGACAAATCTTAAACAATCAAAACGACATTTTCGAATCCGTGGGCTGCATTTGAAGCAGTGAGTAGGGGACAACTCACCACACAAAACATGTCTCAACAAAGCAAAAGTTTAAAAATACATACACAGAAAAATAAGCCAAGAACAAGCTAAAAGCAGAAATTACTACAAAAGAAGAAAAAACAAGATACATGTAGGCAAGATCTCATTTTAAAAAACACCAAAAAAAAAAAAACACCAGTTCATCTGACCAAGAGCAAGAGAACACACAGAGAGGGAAACACAGACATGGACGTGTGGTGACCACAGAATCAGGAAACTCAAAAATCCTGGGCTGCCTTTACTGACCTTTCTGCTAGCTGAAATGCATCATTTCTGAGGAAGGCACAGGTCCTCCTCATGGATGTACACCAGAAATCTTAAGATCCCATAGCTCAAATGCGCATTTTATTCCACTATTTGAAAAGGAAGGGAAAAAAATTCTAATTCCTCCAAGAAGGAAGTGTATGGTACCCGGAAGTATGAAGGAAACTGCACGTCCTGAAATTCCTAAACACCAGAGTAAAACCACAAATGAAATTCTGGGAAGCAGACTCCAGCACCACGTTAAGAAAATAACAGACCAGAGACAAATGAGATTCATTCCAGGAATGCAGGAGTGTTGAATATCGAGAAATTTATTAATATTGTAGATAATCTTAATAAGTCTGAGGAAAAGAATGATGATGCGCCTCATCAGAGATGCTAAGGAAAAAACAAAACTTCAATACCCATTCATAATAAAATAGCCATTATAAACCTTTCTCAGTATGATAAAATAGATAGCTTAGTCCTAAATACTAGACAGTACTTTAATTAATGGAAAAACACGGGGCATTTCTTCTACAAGACACCCACTACCTCTGCTACTATTTAAATCGGGGCATTAGACAATGCAATCGGGTAAGCAAAAACAGTCATAAGAACTGACATTCGAGCCAAGTTATACCACTTTATACACAGTATATTCGGCAAAGCCAAGAACAGCCATAATGCAACTGAAAATTCTGTGAAAAAGCAATAAAACACAAAATTAGGAACTGTATGAATCAGTAACTTTCACATACAGAACTACTGAACGGAAGGTGAAATGGCAGAACCCTCTTGGCTACAGTGAGAGATTAAAAAGTTAAGAAAGTTTGAACAAGAATGTACAAAACTTTTTCAAATTTCAGATTTTTCAAATACTGACAACAATGAAAGTAGACTTGAACAAAGGAAAAAACATCCCTTGTTCTTGGGTGACTTAACATGACAGAGGTTGAGTTAGTTCTCCCAAGTGGACTTAAAAATTCAGAGCAATTCTAATTAAAATGCCAGGTTAATTTTATGGAGTTGAACAAAACAACAGCAAAAAGCCCATTAAAAAAACAAATCCCAAGAATAGTTAGAAAAACAACGGTAAAGAAAACCCACAAGGAAGAACCAGACACTCCAGATGCTAGAACTTACAAAGCCCCTTGTCATTTATGCACCGGGATGGTACATGGACAGACGGACCAGAATACAGTCCAGGATGACGCAACTATATCTGGAACTCAGCACACGACAGAAATGACATCTCAAATCTTTTTTAATAAAGATACCTTTTAATAAATGAGGCTGGGTCAATACGGGAAAAAATAAATAATTCTACCTCACACAACACAAAAAAATCCATATATGAATGTAATATGTACATTAAAACAATAAGACTTATAGAATAAAATGGAGAATATCTGCTGTCAGGGCAGGTAAATATTTTTTAAGAAGGAACAGAGGAGCGCTCGCCATAGAGATGAGACAACATTAATAACTCATTTAAGCAAAACATCACTTAAAACATAAGGAGGGTAAAGTCACAGAGTGGAGGAAAAATACCTGCAAAACATACTTCATAATCACCGAGAAAAGCTGCAGACCACCTTATCTATGGCATGAAACAGCTCACTGGGAGACAAATGTGCACAACCACCATTCTGGAAAAGGGGCATCAACTACAAAAAACAGAGATACGAAGCCCAGGGGACCCAGTCATTCCGGTCCCAGGCGTCCAGGGAAAGGTGAATTGTGCACCACGGGAAGGAAGTACTACAACTGCTCCTAGCAGCATTTCCACAACAGCCCAGAGTCAGAAGTCAAAGGTCCACCAACAAACCACTTCGATAGCCGAGCATTCGGTAAGGAAACAACAGCCAGAGCTCTGGTCATACAATACGGACCAAGGCAAGAAAAACCGGGCAAACGGAGACAGACACAACAGAACTACACGCGTGGTCGGCCTGTCTGGGCGCACTAAACCAAGCAGCCCGGGACAAGCTGTCAAGCCAGGAGATGGGTTCCTGCGGGAAGCAGGGAAGCGTGGGCCATCCACGCGAAGCAGGAAGGGGCACCGGGAACACGCGTGTGCTTCTTCTGGCCTCAACACACACGCGTGTGAGAGTTTAGCTGTCCATGTAACTGAGCGCTTTGATGTATTCCGAGAAAACCTGCTCCGCACGTTTACACACAAAGGTCGCGTCACAGGACACGTGCAGCAATGACCTTGGCATCTGAGCCGGCTGCCCAGAGCTTACAGCCCTACAACCACAGTTCTGGAGAAACTGGCCGGTATCCCCAGACAGACGATTTCCTGACACCACGCTGCTCCTAACTGGGAGAAACAGCTGACTGCACACCAGCGGCAGACAGGGCACGGGAACTGAGGTAGCAACAGAGCGAGACGTGAAAACGAGGCAACAACATCCATCAAGGTGATAAGTCTCAAGCCACCCTCGTGAGAACCTGGCCACCGTTACGCCAACTTGAATTCCGCAGAGGTTCCTGAGCAGGTTCCTGTCGCCTTGTCCATCTTCAGCTGCCAACCAGTCCCTGGGAGCCTCTCAAACAGAAGCTGGCAGCGGTCATGTCCCTGTTCAAAACCCTCCGCGGACTTCCCCCTGCTCTGAGAACCGAGGCCGAGTCCTCCAACATGAGGCCCACGGACGCCTCAGACCTGGACCCTCACACAGCTCCGACCTCGCCGTGCAACTTCCCAGCTCAGTGCAACTCAGTCACGCTCGTCCCTTTGCTGGTCACTGGTGCCCGGGCACGCTTCTCAGTATGACCCCTGACCGGCCAGGGCGCTGGCCCCACGCTGTCACGGCGCACGTGCGGGTCCTGCACACACCTACTCGAATGCCCTCTCAACGAGAAGCCCCCAGCCGACCCACTAGCACGGCGAGCCCCACGCCCCTTCCCTCACCCCCACAGCACCCACTTCTCAGGGCTTTTGTGCAACCGAACACACTGCCATCAACAAGTGAGGGAAGCCCTGTGATACAGCGAAGACTTGAAAACAATGAACAGCTTGGTTTAGAGACTCTTAAAGCTCATCTCCCACAATTAAAACACAAGCAGGTAAGTCACAAACGCCCGCCGCCGCCGCCACAAAGTCGTGCTGAGGCCAGGCCTTCCGGTCACAGCAGCACCCGGCTTGGTGCAGTGGAGCCGCTACCAGCTCGAACCGCGTTCGCTGGAGAAAGAGAGCCAGAGCAGCTCAGACCACTCGCTGGTCTTATCTTCTCATCAGCAGGAAGTCTGCACACGACACACCCAGGGTTGCACAGACACTCGGAGCCACGGAGCCCGGGACAGCTGGGACTGGCCCGCGTTCCCCTGGACCGTGTCTTCATCCTCACGGCCACAAGACAGACCGCTTAACCGCAGCCGCGGGGCCTCCTCCCAGGATGAGACAGGAATGAGAGAAAACAAACGGAGGAAACTAAGGCGACGAGCCTTCCCCAAGAGCTCCACCAGCGCCCACGCAGTGACGTCTCCTACCTGCCCGCGGCCACGCTGTGGGACGCGGACTACGCTCCGTGCGCAAGGAACCGCTGAGGTATTTCAGACCTGGGCACACCTTTCTCAGCAAGCAAACCTTGGGTCCCCTTCATGCAGAGGACGATGAGATGCTGGGGAAGCAGCCAGCCGCACCGGCCACTCTCAGCTGGACATGAAAACACTCTCAAGGGTTCCTCTGAGGAAGACGCTCTGTGGTCACAGCGCATCGGAACTGGCCGCTGCAACAAACAGGTGTTTAAAACCACCAGGTCGCGCAGCACCTGACTCCGCAGGGCCCACTGGCCCAGGGCGGGAACACCACCGGCGACAGCATGTGGCGAGGACAAAGCGACACAAGGAACACCACGAAGAACCTCCTGCGACGAGACGAGAGGATCAGGGCACAGCCGCACGACGGCTACGCCGGAGACCATGCTCAGGGAGACCCGCAACGGACCCCCACACGCACGAGAGGGCCCCGCTGGGGCGTGACTCTCAGATGTGCACGTGGGGCTGAAACCATCCCCACAGAGACCTGCTCCTGCTTGTTCTCCTGTGACTGACCCAGCGGGGTGCTGACAAGCTGACGCATTAAGCAGATCATTCTAGCGCACTTGCGTCTCACTAAGACCTGCAGCTGCTGGAGGTGGTGGTGCCTCAGCCTCGCCTACACTGACAGCGTGGGGTGCAGAGGTCTTGGCCAGGGGGTGGGTCCTGCACTCTGTCGGACGCGGAGCAGCAAATCTGATGTCTTCCAACTACGTGTCAGGAGCCCCACCCACAATGCCATCTCAACACCCAAACAGTCTGCGGACACGGCCGAGCGTCCCCTCAGGAGCCACATCGCCCCACCTGGACCCATCAAGTGGGCAGACCGCAGCAGGTGGGCACAGCTGTTGTGCAACGGGCCAGACGGGGAGTATTTCTGGTTTGCGGGAACACATGCGGTCTCCTCACGTCCACTACAGACTATTCCTGCCAGTCGTACACAGACACAGAGAGCTGGCCACATCTGCCGACCCTTCTTTGCACACCTCCCCGCAGGACCACCTCCAGACCTGACCCTTCAGCCTGACTCCACTCTTCAAGCATGCGCCGAGACGGGGAAGGCCTGCTCAGCGGACCTATCAACGCCCTCCCTAGCGGGCCGACTCCTGCGCCCAGCAGGTGCACGGTGGCGATGACACCCCTTTCACACGGAACACCAGGCTGCGGTTTTCTCCCCAGAAACTCTCCTTTTCCAAGACTGAGAACGCCGGCTCCCCCACACTACACGCACAGGCTTCCTTCCCCAGCCCACACAGCGCCACGGTAACGAGGAAAAGCCCCAGTCTCCCCACGGCTGCGAGCGCATCCTCCCGGGGGACAGGTGGCCCGGAAGCTGAGTTCACAGAGGCGAAGGTCCCCTTCCAGCTGAACTTGCCCGTGTCTCTTAGAGGAAACGTTGTCAGTGGAGCCTCTTCCACACCGAAGAGACATAGAGCTTCTCTCCACGGTGAGTTTTCACATGGCTCCGCAGGGAGGAGTGGTCGCTGAAGGCCTTGCCGCAGGCCAGGCACTCGTACGGTTTCTCCCCCGTGTGTATCCGCCTGTGCACGTTCAGGTTCGAGCCGATGCTGAAGGCTTTCCCACAGTGATCGCACTCGTACGGCTTCTCGCCCGTGTGACTCCTCATGTGGGTCTTGAGGGTGGACTGGTTGCGGAAGGCCTTCCCGCACTGCCGGCACTCGACACGCTTCTTCACCAGGTGCACGCTCATGTGCCGCCTGCGGGACAAGTAGTCGCCGAAGACTTTGCCGCAGGCGGCGCACTCGTAGCGCCGCTCCTGCGTGTGTATCTTCCTGTGCGCGGTCAGGTTGGAGCTCGCGCTGAAGGCCTTCCCGCACAGATCGCAGCCGTACGGCTTCTCCCCCGTGTGAGAGTTCATGTGCGTTCTGAGGATGGACTGGTTCCTGAAGGCTTTCCCACACTGTCGGCATTCCACGGGTTTCTTCACGACGTGAACCCGCATGTGCTTCCTCCGTGACAAGAGGTCCCCGAAGGACTTCCCGCAGTCCTTGCATTCGTACGTTTTCTCCACCGCGTGGTTCTTCCTGTGCAAATTGAAGTTGGACTTCCACCGGAAGGCTTTCCCACACTGCGCGCAGGCGTAGGGCTTCTCCCCGGTGTGGTTCCGGACGTGCTCCTTGAGGTGGGAGGGGTGCTGGAAAGCCTTCCCGCAGTCGTGACACTCGTAGGGCCGCTCCCCGGTGTGCGTCCTCCTGTGGGCGATGAGGTGGCAGCTGCGGCCGTAGGCCTTCCCACACTGCTCGCACTTGTAAGGCCGCTCGCCAGTGTGGACGCGCGTGTGTATCTTCAGGGAGGAGAGGGTGCGGAACGCGTTGCCGCACTGGCTGCAGTCAAAGGGCTTCTCGGTGAGGTGGGTCCTGGCATGGCTCCTGAGGGCAGAGGGGTCGTTGAACGCCTTCCCGCAGTCTCCGCACTCGTACGGCTTCTCGCCAGTGTGGATCCTGCGGTGCCGTGTCAGGGACGCGCTCGTGGTGAAGGCCTTCTGGCACTGGTGGCACTCGTGCATCTTCCGCCCGCTGTAAAGGCTCGCGTGCTGCGGCAGATGCGCCCTGCTCCTGCAAACGGCCCCGCGGTCCCGGCGGAGGGAAGGCCTCTGGCCAGCGTGCCTCCCCGCCGGCGGAGCGAGATGCGCGCCGCTGCCGAGGGCCTCGAGCAAGCGTGCGTATCCAGCCGGTCTCTCTCCACCGCCGCGTCCTTCCTGCCGGTCAAAAGACGAGCGAGCGCGGGTGAGGAAGGCCCCAAGGTCCCGGCCCCGTCCCCACCGTAGTCGGTGTCCCCACATACGCTGACATGAACGGGACCCGTCACCAAGAGCAAGAACGTCTTCACTTCCCTGCAAAGATGTGGTCCCTGCCCCACTCTGGCGCAATCGAAGACAACCGGTAACCGGAGGCCCCGGGCGCTTTCAGGATGACTTGGACAAAGCTCTTTGGCTAGAGCCTCTCAAGTTTTAAACCGGGAATATTTTTAAACTCCTGAAAACAGAACTGCTTGCTCACTGGACTACACGGGAAGGTTAGACTCAACGTCTCTGAAGCGGTTTCCCTTGGGAGAATGCCACCGGCCTCAATCTGGAGCTGCTTTCCTAACGCAGGCTGCCCCACTCTGCCTCCAAGATAGAGGCCGTGCAATTATCCACGGGAAGCTTACCGCTGTGATGTCACTGGACGCCTCCTTCCCAAAAATATCTTCCACAAGCGTCGACCATTTGACCTTAGACGGAGGATCCCAACCTGGAACAAATTGGGAAAACAAAACTGGACACAAAACGACGCAGTGAGGGTGACAGAAAGAAGCGGATCCCTTTGCAAGCACCAGCCCTTCGGCAGGCAAGGCCGCGTGAAAGGGACGAGCACACCAGTGAGTGAGCGCATCTGTGAAAGTTTCGCTTTCTGGTAGTGGCAATGACAGTCAAGTCA
>PVHY01024668.1:0-19343 GCA_004024945.1 Uropsilus gracilis
CCCTTCCCCCCACTCCCTGACCCTCACCCCCAGAGCCTGTCCCCACTCCTTTTGCCTGCCCCCAGGTAATCCACGGAGAGAAGCTGGGGCTGCCTGGCTTGGCCACCTTCGGCTACTCCCTGAGCGGGAAGATGGATGTGGATGAGAATTTCTACCCCGACCTGCTGGTGGGGAGCCTGTCGGACCGCATCGTGCTGCTGCGGTGAGCCTGGGCGGTGGTGCTCCAGGTGGCAGTGCCAGGGGGGCCTGACTCCCCAGCTCCGTTTGTGCAGAGTTCTGTCTCTGCCCACCTTTGACACCACACAAGCTTGAGCCCTGGTGCCCCAGCCTGGGGCAGGCAGGAGGGGGGCTCTGATGGCTGCATCTTCTCTGCAGAGCTCGGCCTGTCATCAACATCCTGCACAGGACCTTGACCGCCAGGCCATCTGTGCTGGACCCTGCGCTCTGCACGGCCACCTCCTGGTGAGACTCCCGCCACTCCTCTGCCTTCCCACTCCTCCTTAAATATGGGCAACTCAGGAGGGGCTCTGGCTCCCTAAACCCCTCTCTCGGCAACTCCTGCTACCACCCCCCCCATTCTTGGGGTATGCATTGCCCTCCCTACCCATCCTCATTGAAAGGCAAGTTGCTTGAAAATGAATTGGGAGGTGTAGGCCATAGGGGTGGGGGTGAGAGCTCTGAAATGCCTTGTTCAGCTGTACCTCTGAGGTGTGCGGACTGGCCCAGGGGAACGAGGTCCTGGTAGTGGAGGGGGAAGAGGGACACTCTTAGGTGCACAGATGCAGAAAAGGACAGCTATCATGGGCAAGTTATTAGTTTTTCTGAGTCTCACATTCCTCCCTTGGAAAAGAGTCAATAGCCAATTTACAGGGTTGTTGTGATAATTAAATAAGATAATGCACAAAAAGCCCTTAGCAGAGTGCCCTTTCCACCATAAGTGCTCAAAAAAGTTAGTTACAGAGATGGCGATAATAATGGTGATGACCCTGAGGTTTTTACATGAACAAGGATACTAGCAGGCAGTTGGAGTCAGAGCAGGGTGGGAATGGGGGCAGTTGGGGGTTGCAGTGGAAGAAAATCTAGACTGAGCTGGGCCAACAACGGATGACTTTGGGCAACTCCTTCAGCTCTCAGGGCCTCAGTTTCCCCAGTGGTAACCTCTAATTCTGTCTTCAGTGACTACTGGGTGACAGGTGGAGAGAGGCAAGGGACAACCTGGACCAGCTTCGTGGACCCCTCAGGCTTGCCTCCTGCCTTTCCCCTGAAGGACCCTGGCTTCTCTTTGTCCAGTATGGGGGCCGAGAGCTAGAGTTGGATGTCTGGGTCCCAATGTGACCCAGTCCCATCTATCCCCTGTCCCCCAACAGTGTGCAGGTGGAGCTGTGCTTTGCTTACCAGAGTGCTGGGAACCCCAACTACAAACGAAACATCAGTGAGTGCTGGGATATAGGGTGTGGGGGTGTGCTCCCCAGGCTACTTGCTGACTTACCCATCCCCCTGCAGCCCTGGCCTACACGCTTGAGGCCGACCGGGACCGCCGCCCACCCCGGCTTCGCTTTGCACGCAGCCAGTCAGCTGTCTTCCATGGCTTCTTCTCCATGCCTGAGATGCACTGCCAGAAGCTGGAGCTGCTCCTGATGGTGAGTGATGGGCCAGGGGCAGGGCATGGCTCCCTGGAGAAGGTAACTAGAATCCCTCAGGTCAAGTGTGAGGGACTGGGGTCTCCCTAGAGACAGGTGGGGGAGGTTGGGGGGAAGCGTCACAGGTCTGTAGGAGGTCTAGTGTGCAGGACCCAGCCCATGGCACAGGAGAGAAATCCTTGCAGTGGGGATGGGGGCTAAAGAGCTGATCACCTCCGAAGAAAGTGAAGCTGTAGAACTCTTGACTTAGTTCCTCTGGGAAAAAAGAACAGTCTGAGTGGAGGACAAGCTCTGGAATATCAGGAAGGAAAGAAAGAGTTCAATCTGGGGGCCCCTGGTAGATGGAGGCTCAACCCCCCCCCAACAGGGGAGGAGGAACCCCATCTCTTCCATCCTGGATGAAGAGGGGTTCAATCTGATGATCAGAGGGGAGCAAGTTCAGTCTTGGGGGGTGGCTCGTTCCAGGGTGGAGGGGGCCTTATCTTTTCCCTGGGCATTCAGAGGTGGTGTGAGGTTTCAATTTGGGGACACGGGCAGTGCAAAACTGGGCTCAGCGCGCCCCCCTTTTCAGGACAACGTCCGTGATAAACTTCGTCCCATCATCATCTCCATGAACTACTCTTTACCCTTGCGGATGCCCGATCGCCCCCGGCTGGGACTGCGGTCCCTGGACGCCTACCCTGTCCTCAACCAGGCGCAGGCTCTGGAAAATTACACCGAGGTGGGTCGAGAGGGGACAGAAAGGAAAGCGAAGGGGCCGGACCCGGGAGAACTGTGGGGTCAGAAAGCTCTGTGGGTGGTGGACGCTCACGCCTCTGGTTACCCCAGATCCAGTTCCAGAAGGAGTGCGGGCCGGACAACCAGTGCGACAGCAACTTGGAGATGCGCGCGGCTTTCATGTCTGAGCAGGGGCAGCAGCTGAGCAGGTGCGCTGGGCCGCACTGATTGGCGGAGAGGGTGGGCGGGGCTTCATTGGGTACCGGGCAACGAGCTCATTGGTCAAGGAGCTGGGTGTACCTGGGAGATTTACCGGGCGATCACTCCCCTGCTGGCCAGGGGTGGAGTCTCAGCACGCCTGAGAGGAATGACTATTGCTGGCCAGGTAGCATTTGTAGGCTGGGCTTCACCGGCCGGAAAGGGGTTTTCTTCCCTGGTGACACTACCAGGCGGCACACTACCCGGCACACAAGGGACCCCCAGACAACCGGAAGGTCCTTTCCTTTTTTCCCTCAGTCATCAGTACGCCCGAGAGGTGGGGCCCAATTGATGGGGGGGGCGGGTTCTGGGCGGGGCTTTGGTTCTGTATGGAGCTCCTTCCCCTCAGTCTCCAGTACCACCGAGATGTTAAGAAGCTGCTCCTGAGCATCAACGTGACCAACACCCCCAGCCGGCAGCGGGCCGGGGAAGACGCCCACGAGGCTCTGCTCACCCTGGAAGTGCCTCCCGCCTTGCTGCTGTCGTCAGTGCGCCCCGTGAGTGCCCTCGGCCCACTGTAAATACATGGTATTTACAGCCTTGCGTGCATGTGTTATCATTTTCCATATGTGCCCCGCAGCCCACCCCATCCAAAGCTGGGCCGCTTCAGGTGCCAGCTGTGTTCCTACTGCTAGGGGAACACACCCGGTTCTTAAGCTTCTAGGGCTTCTAACCCTGTACCACAATGGAGGGCAAGGACAAGCCATATTCTGAATACCCGGAACTGACTCATCTTCTTTCCTCAGTCCGGGACCTGCCAGGCCAACGAGACCATCCTTTGTGAACTGGGAAACCCCTTCAAAAGGAACCAAAGGGTGAGAACTGGCCACACACTCTCAGCTGGGTGCCAGGTTTCTGCTTAGACGAGCTCCTTATCCTTCTTCAGCCTGACTGCTTGGGGATGAGGAGGGGGCGACGCTGACTTGATGCAGAGTAGGGAACAGGGAGAGAAATTGGGGAGTAGAAAGAGATCCAGAGACTTAGTAAAATGGGGTTCCTAGGGAGCTATGCACAAAACTAAAGCAGGTAGAGGCGAGGAAGCTAATTTTACTGAGCACCTACTATGTGCCATGCCCCATTTTGCTTTTTTTTTTTTTTTTTTTGAGACTAGATCTCACCATTTTGCCCCAGGGAACCGCAGGCTCACAATGCCTGGGGTACCATGGACTCAAGTGATCCCCAGCCTCAGCTTCCCAGGTAGCTGGGATTACAGGCGTGTGTCACCACGCCCAGCTATTTTTTGAAACTAGGTCTCACTACATTGCCCCAGGTGGGTCTTGGATCTCGAACCTACAGACTCAGTGATTCCTAGTTTCAGCCGTGCTCTGTAGCTGTGCTTAAAGGCACATACCACCATACCTGGCTCCATTTTGCTTCTTTTATGTAATGTATTCTCACAACCTCTGAGGGGATAGATGCTGTTTTCACAGAAGAGGTAAACAGGCTCTGAAGGTTTTGCTGACTTGTTTAAGGTCATGTTGCTCAAAAGCAGCAAAGTTTGACCAAGAAAGGGAAGTAATAATGGGCTCAGAGGTGACAGTGTGGTCATGGGTGGGGAGGTAGACATCCCTCACCCAGGTGGGAGGAGGGGTCAAAGAACTGCCTGTCAGCATATTCAGTAACTCTCTGCCCCCGGCCTCATTCCTGCCGGACACCAAATACCCTGAATGACCTCCCGATTCCCATGGCAGATGGAGCTGATCATTACCTTTGAGGTCATTGGGGTGACCCTGCACACACGGGAGCTCCAGACACAGCTGCAGCTCTCCACGTGAGTGACTTCCTTAGACCAGTCGATGTCAAGACCAAGGTGTCCTGTGGTCCTGCAGCCTCAGGCTCAGCGGGCACATCTCTTCCCTACCCAGGTCCACTCTGTTCCCTCCCCAGGTCCAGTCACCAGGACAACCTGCAGCCCAAGACTCTGACCCTGTTGGTGGACTACACACTCCAGGCCTCACTCAGCATGTGGGTACCCTGGCCCTTCCCTCCGCCTGCTGCTCCCAAGCTAGGGCCTTCCTGTGCCCACAGTGTCTCCCAAGCTCCTTTGACACACTTCTCTGGGCCTGAAGTACCCTCAGGCCTCCACTTCCTCTGGGTCTTCTCTAAACAGCATCCTTATTATCATCCTTATTATCATTAATTACTGCCCTTTTGAAGCAGATGGTAGTGGAAGAATCACCAACACTGGGACTAAAGTATTGGTGTGACCTTACCATTTCTTGACAACTCCTCATGCTAAGGATTTTATATACATCATCTCATTGACTTCTCACAATAGCTCTCTAATACAGGAACTTTTACTAACTCCACTGTACAGATCAGGACACCCAGCCTCAGAGAGGCTTGAGACCCCACAGCTATTAAACAGCATAACTGAGACTTAGCTCCAGTCTGCTGGTAGAGATGAGCTGTAGTTACTTAACCCATGATGCTTAGCTCTCTGCCAGGGCCTACCATTCCTCAAGACTCCAGCATGTTTCTTACCCATAGGGTGAAGTATCGGCTACAAAGCTCCTTTGGGGGCACAGTGATGGGTGAGTCTGGCATGAAAACTGTGGAGGATGTAGGAAGCCCTCTCAACTTTGAGTTCCAGGTAAGAAAACTGATAGGACCCTGAGTTGGGGACTCCTGTGATGGGTGATGAGGGTTTCTTTATGGATCTGGGGTCTGAGTGTGTGAGGGTTGGGGCTTAGTGAGATGGAGATGAGTTTTCCACGAGACAGTAGCCTTGACACCTTTTGTGCCCACAGGTGGGCCCAATGAGGGAAGGACTGGCAGCACTGGGGACCCTGGTCCTAGGGATGGAGTGGCCCTATGAAGTCATCAATGGCAAGTGGCTGCTGTACCCTACAGAGATCACCATCCGTGGCAATGGGTCCTGGTCCTGCCAGCCACCTGGAGACCTTGTCAACCCTCTCAACCTCACTCTCTCTGTAAGGACATTTTTAGGACCTTTGATTTGCATGTTGTCAGGAAGAAAGTCCCATGTTTCCCCCTCTTTTCCCTCTGACCCATTTGGAAGCCTGCCTCTATGCCTGTCCATTCTTCCTCTCCCCATCTTTGCTTTCACTTCTTCCCAGCAAATCTCCTCTTGCCTCTTCAGGTCCCTGAAGACAGGCCCCCATCTTCACACCGCAGGCGGCGTCAGCTGGACCCAGGGGAAAACCAGGTTCCCCAACATAGCACTCTGGCTGTTGCCAAAAAAGCCAAGTCTGAAACCCAATTGGTGAGTGGCCAGGGCAAGATCAGAGAGTGCTAGTACTGTGCCCATCCACCCTCTGATGGAGTGCACAAAGAAAGGGAGATGGGTGCTACTCCCCAGGAGACCCTGGTCCCATGAGATGATATGACTCCTGGCTCAGGACTTCCCAGTGAGAAGAATGAGCCTCATCTCTTGCTCTCAGAATGTACCCCACTACCCCGGGCCTTGGCAACAGCCATATAATGCACCAAAGGAAGACACAACAGATCTGTTCCCAAGATCCCCAGCCTGTTGGGAGTGATAGACTCAAAGCCTTGACATTAAGGCTGGGCACTATGGAGAAGCAGGGAGGAGTGAGTGTGCAGGATGCTTCTGGAGGAAGAGAGAGGGGGACAGGCCTGGGAAGCAAATTAAGGCCTCACTGGGCAGAGTGGTAGGAGGTGGTGTGCCAGATGGAGAGAGGTGGGAGGGGGTTAGAAAAGGGATGTCAGGGGTTGGGCCCCTATTTCATGGGCAGGGATCACATTTCATATTTTCTGAGTCCCTGCCATCTGTCATCTCTATGTGCTATGTACTTGGCCCCAAGAATGTGTCTTAAGCATCTAAATGTTGGTAGGGAGGGAGGGAGGGTGTGCATGAGTAAAGTGATTAGTTCACCTTCTGGTTAACTGAGGGTAGCACAAAGCACTGGGGAAACATGAAGCATCTGTGGAGCCTGGACTGTCTCATGCCCTGTGTCCCCTATCCACCTTAGATCTGTGGCAGTGACAGGGTCCGCTGCGTGTGGCTGGAGTGCCCCATTCCTGATGCCCCCATCATCACCAATGTCACAGTGTTAGCCCGAGTGTGGAACAGCACCTTCATTGAGGTCAGTGCCTAGTCTCTACTGCCACCCACCCAGGGTGACAGAGCAACAAAGAGGGGGAGGCTAGGGTCACCACAAAGCCTCCTGTGTGTATAGTAGTGATAGTGTTGGGTTTCACACCTGACAGGCTGTGCACTGTCATTCTCGTGTGAGTGTGCACTGTCGATGATCATTTGCTATCTCTGTATGGACGTGACATGTTTGTTCCAGCCAAAAGGACCTTCTCTCATGTGTCCTACTCTGTCGCCTGTGCATTGCTTTGCCCCATCCATGCCAATGACTGATGCCATTGCTTCCCCATTGACTGCCAACTCTCCATGTGTCACCTTTACATATAAACTCCTCATCAGCCTGTAAGTTCTCTCTCAGTGAGGGCTTCTCTGACTTTTCCTACTGAAAAAAACCTCCTCCTGAGACACCCACAGAACTTTCTCAGAGGCCATACATGCCACTTATCACATGCTGTACTGGGTCATAGCGGCTCACACACTAGCCTTCTCAGGCCACCTAGACCTCTTCTGTAAATGATTAGGATTATAAATATTTTTGGCTTTGTGGGCTGTATGGTTTCTGTTGCAGCTACTCAGTTCGGCTATCTAGTGCAAAGCTGCCACAGATGACTTGAAAATGACTAAGCCTGGTCATGTGTCCAAATAGTTTTACCAAAGCTGATGACAGGCCAGGTTTAGTCCACAGACCTAACCTAGACTATGACCTTCATTGTCTCTAGCATCTCACATAGTACCTGATGTACAAAGAAATAAACAAGTGAATGAGTGATGTGTACTTGTCTGTGGGGGAGAGGCCTGGCAGTCAGAATCTTTGGTGTACTGCTTAAGGATGCCTTGTGAGAATGTGTTATAGAGTTGGGGGGCAGGAGGTTATGCTTAGGAAGGAAGTTCAGAAGGACTTCATTTGTTTCCTTGGACCCACTCCAGGATTACAGAGACTTTGATAGAGTTCATGTCACCAGTACGGCTACCCTGTTCCTTCGAACCAACATCCCCACCATCAACATGCAGAACAATACTGTGACGGTAAGTGAGCATATTCACTAACAGTCCCTGACCAGGGTGAGGAAGTGCAGGATGTATTTTCCCAGTCCATACACTTTAGATAAATGGTTCTCAATGCTGGCAGCACCTTGCCACAGAATCCTCTGTGGAACTTCTGTTGTCTGGACCGCACTCAAAAATGAGATTTGTGCCTGTGGAGGAATGGTATCTGATATTGGTACTAGTGTGCTTTCAGACACCCCTCCCCATCCAAATAGGCAGCTGAGGGTGAGCTAATCAAGAATCTGCTTGATTAACTCAATATGTTGTGAAGATATTCCATCGCCATGGAAACTTGAGAAAAAGTTCCCAAAGTTGATTCTGAGTTACATCTAGAAGAACATGACAAAGTGTTGATGTTTTGTTATGGAAAAAGTTGTAAGTAGAGAGATACCTAATGTTGATGAATAGAGGGTTCTTCAGATACATTATGGTATATTCCCTAAAATAAGGTAGTTGGAAGAGGACCAGGAAGTTCAATGGAACCCAAGAGAAATTTAGTTTGATACAGCTGTTTTTTCATCAAAAGATAATTAAGTAGTGTTGGGAGAACCCCTCCCTCACACCATAAATAAAAATACATTTGAGTTAGATTAAATATTAACTATAGGAAATAAAACTTAATGTGCCAGAGGAAAATTTTTAAAAATAATTTCATAGTAATCTTTAACGGTGGGGAAATATTTTATTATACTCAGAAATCACAAAGGAGGCCAAGAACAGTGGTGCATGCCTGCAAGTGGCAGTCTAAGAAGCTGCGGTGAGGACTGGGATCATGGTTCGAGTTCTGCCTGGGGCAACATAGCGAGACCTAGTCCCAAAAAAATAGCTGGGCATTTATTGGAATAGGTGGCGTGCACCTGTAATCCCAGCTACCTGGGAAGCTGAGGCTGGGGATTGCTTGAGTCTATGGTACCCCAGGCAACATGAGCCTGCAGTTCCACAGGCAAAAATAGCAAGACCAAGTCTCTCTAATAACAACAACAAAAAGAAGTCACAAAGGAAAAGCTCAACCAATTCATTGATATTAATTTTAATCTGTATGCAGCAAAAGAGATGATAAACTATAAAAAGACAATGAGATATTGATTTTTTAAAGTTTACAGCATATATCACCAACTTTTGTTAGATATTTTTTGAGTATGTAAACAAGGGAAGCAAAAGTAGACATACATAGAATAAAATATGAGTTCAACTCAGTAGTAAAATAAAAATAAGGCCGGGCACGGTGGCTTGTGCCTTTAAACTTCAGCCTATGAAGCAGCCAGGGATAGGGGGATCGCAGTTCGAGTCCCGCCTGGGGCCTGTAGCGAGACCTAGTTCCAAAAAAATAGCTGGGCGTGGTGGTGTGCGCCTGTAATCCCAGCTACCTGGGAAGCTGAGGCTGGGGACTGCTTGAGTCTGTGGAACCCAGGGCAACGAGAGCCTGCGGTTCCACGGGCGAAAATAGCGAGACCTAGTCTCAAAGAAAAAAAAAAGAAAGAAAAAGAAAGAAAGAAAAATAACAGCAATAAGATTTTTCCCATCAAATTGGAAAAGAACAGTGCTGTCTGGTTCTAATGGGAGAGAAGGAAATGCTATCAATTGGAGCATAAATTGGATTATTTTTGGAGTTGAATTTATCAATAAATATTAAAATCTTAAATGCATATTTTCTTAGATCTAGCATGTAACGTATCTTCAGGAGCTAATAGGACAAGTATGTGAAGATAAAGATATGGAGCTATTTTAAAGCATTGTTTATAATGGTATAAAATTGGAAACATTCTAAATGTCCTTCAGTAGGAGGTTGGTTCAATAAATTATGGTACATTTCCTGCCATGACTATGCAATCACCAGAAGAGATTAGGTTGATCTTTATTAATTGACCTCGAAAGATGATGATGCTAAGTGAAAAATGAAGCAGATCTCAGAAGAATGTGTATAGAATACATCGATCCCATTTATGTGAAAGTGTATATGTATAAAATACACCTTACAAATGTGGAGATTCACCAAAATGTTGAAGATACTTATTTCTAGAGAGTAAAATTATTGGAAGTCTTTCATTTTCTTTATAACATCTGTATTTTTAAAAATAATAATTAAATAATTTTTAAAGAAATTACCAGGTATAGGCAGACAAAAATTTTCTATATATTTAAATATAATTAATACAATTTTATATAATTGGTGCTATAACTATACTAATATGTAAGTATGTGTATGTAGATGTCTATATATAAATAAATGGATATCACCAATGTGGTGGGGGGAAAAGGAATGATATTCCATGCCATGCATTCTTTTTTTTTTTTTTGAGACTAGGTCTTGCTATGTTGCCCGGGGTAGTCTCAAACCCACAGACTCAAGTGATTCCTAGCCTCAGCCTCCCGAGTAGCTGGGATTATAGGCGTGTGCCACCACATCCGGCTCATGCTATCCATTCTTTATTATTTATTTATTTTTGGTAAATATTTATGCAGTACTTGCTGTGTACTAGGCATTTCTCAGAGCAGTTTTCTCATATTAAATACATTTAATCCTTGACAGCAACCTATGAGGTAGGTATTATCATAATCCCTATTTTACAGAAAAACAACAGAGAGGCTGAGTAACTTTCCTAAGGTCACACAGCTAGTGAATAGCGCAAGTGGGACCTGTGCTGTTCTAGAGCCAGGTGGTCTGGCTCTAGAACCAATGCTTTTGGCCTCTCTGCTATACTGTAAGATAGACATTATGATACCCTTTTCAGAGAACATGAGATGGAGATTGGGAGAGGTCATGGAGATCTCTCCATGATCACAGAATCATCAGGGATGGAGCTAGTGACCAAGCCTGGATGTGTGAGTCAGAAGCATAGATTCAGGCTACCTCCCAGAAAGGAGAGGCCTTTCCTTTGGAGCCAAGCTGAGGGAAACCAGAGGGTAGGTACAGCTGCTGTAGCCCACAAAGAGCAGGCAGGAGCTTTCCCCAGTCTCTGAGTGCCCCCTACTGGCAGCAGGTCAAGCAGCAGGCTCCTGGGCCTGGCTGGAACGGGAAAGGTGAGCCAAGAGGACAGACCCAAAGCTGAGGCCCTCCTTTCCCCTCCAGTTCTCCGTGGACATCGACTCTGAGCTGGTGGAGGAGCTGCCAGCTGAGATTGAGCTATGGCTGGTGCTCGTGGCCGTGAGTGCCGGGCTGCTGCTGTTGGGGTTAATCATCATCTTACTGTGGAAGGTTAGGAACCCCCACCCAGCACTCCCACTCTGGGATCTCCTGCCAGCAGATCCTCACCAATTCTCCCTTTATCCCATTCCTCACTCCATCTCACCCCACCCTCCCCTTCCATAGCCCTCCTACCTTTTCCCTAGTTTCCAGACTCCCCTGTCCCATCATCACCTTACCCACAGTGGTGCTTCCACACCCGGGTTAAGGGGGGGCACTGTGAGCCAGGAAGGGGACACCTGGAGCTCTGGCTTCTGGCCACACCACCAAGCTGGGTCCGGGAACCAGGCATCCAGGCTCCCCAGCCCTAAACCCCAGGCTATGAGTGCTGCTGGCAAGGACCCTCAGCCCCCCCTGATGGCCCCTCCCCACCTCCTCCCCTCCGCAGTGCGGCTTCTTCAAGCGAGCCCGCACTCGCGCCCTGTATGAAGCCAAGAGGCAGAAGGCGGAGATGAAGAGCCAGCCGTCAGAGACAGAGAGGCTGACCGATGACTACTGAGGGGTCAACCCCCATCCTGGCCCACCCGGGTAACACGGCCTCCTCTGGGACCTCTTCCCTGAGCCCTCCAGTTGGCTGAGCCTCTGACTGTCCTGTCTGCTCCTCTGTATGGGCCCTCTCTGCACTTCACTGTCCCCAGAGAACAGAGCACTCTGTCTACACTGTCTCCGCACCCTGGGACAGCTCGGGGTGTCTGCTCTCATAAGCCTCCCCACAAGCCCCTCACAGACTTGGGAATGCAAGTCCCGTGACCCCTTTGCCTTCTGTCGAGTGGGAAAGGATCAGGACCAAGGCGAGGCCTCATCTCTGTAGATGCTAAGACTAATTTCCGAAATGATCTTCTAGCCCCATTCCCACTCCAGGGAGTAGGCTAGTAGTCCTTCCTCTCGGGCACTGGGAGCTCCACTGGGGGTGTCTAACAGCCCTCTCAATGTTGTGGTCAGGGCAAGCTGTCACCCTCCCTGGCCACTTGGTCGATAATCTGAGCGCCGCCCTTCTGTCTCCATCTGCCTCTCCCTCTTCTCTCTGCCTTCCTCGGCTCCTCCTTTCTTCGGGGCCTGGGGTGGGGCACTCACTCTCTCCTGCTCTGCACAGGGAGATGGTGGGGAGATGGCATGTGTTTAGGTCAACGGTCCTGACTGTAAGGACCCCTGGGTGGGGAAGCTTCTGGGCACATCAGCTCCGTGGCTGGAACGTGCCAGATGCTGATGCCTTTCTTCTTCTCCCCCCAACCTCAGTGTGACTTCTTTAAACGGACTCACTATTACCGAATCATGCCCAAGTACCACGCAGTGCGGATCCGGGAGGAGGAGCGCTACCCACCTCCAAGGAGCACCCTGCCCACCAAGAAGCACTGGGTGACCAGCTGGCAGACTTGGGATCGATACTACTGACACCCCCCCCCAGTCTCACTCCTACTCCCCCAATGCCCCTGTCTCTATTTATCATAAGTTATGCCCCAACAGTCCACTGGGACTGCTGTCTTTGGCTGGCACCCAAAGACCATGTGTGTGGCATGGCACACACACCTCTCAGCAGGAGCATGTACTACTAGGCCATGGGCTGCTCCCTGCAGGACTGGACTGTGGACATTGCCATGCTGAGCACATTGCAGCCTTGTGCCCTGGACATGTGGGTCACACTGCTTGTGAACTGCGTTTGTGTACTACCGATGGTGCATGGGCACCTCTGTGCCCGGACCAAACCAAAAGGACCTCCACCAGAGCCGGGAAGAAGAGGCCCCAACCGTGGTGACACACTGGACCCATCTTGAGCCATAGTCACTAGACAGACTCTGCCCTCGAGATTAAAACTACTGACAGGGAGCAACCCACAGGCCCCAGCTGTAGCGCCTGGCATCCATGCTAGAGAGCAGGGGGCCTGCCTGAGGTTGTCTAACAGAGGTTGTTCTTACAACTTCACATGCTCAGACCCAAGAGCAGAATGGACTAGAAAGAAGGTCCCCGGGATGGCTTTCTTTCACGGATTGCTTCAAAACCCCTTCCCGGCCCAGGTCTGTGCTGGCAAGGAATGCAGCCCAAAGGAACAGCCACAAGACTGCCTGGATGTGCCCTGGCAGCACCGCAGGGTCCTCAGCAGAGGAGGGGACTGATCCAAGGCTAAGGAGATGATCCAGAGGAGATACCACTTCTCCCCCATCACTACCATCTGGGCTCTAAAGGGCCTGGAGAGACCCCCACTATATTACCAAGGGAGCGACGCTTGAATGTAGAAGCAGGAGGAAGCCCTGCCCCTGCCCCATCTGGCCAGACTCATCCTGTCCTCACTGGCTGAGGTTTGGGGGCCTGCAAATGGAGCTCTTAGCTCTTGTTTGCTTTGAGTCAACTCGGCTCTGCTTCCTGAGTCCTGAATTTCATTCTAGAAGTTGATGCTGATTCCAGAAAACCTCTCCTGACCCCTGCCTGTTGGTAGCCCCCTCCCCAGCCCTTACCCCTCTCCATGGTACTGTAGCAGGGGAGCTACCTCCCCCTCCTTGTGCCTTCTTTGTACATAGGCTTCTCACAGCAACCAATAAACAGCTCCCAGTTTGTACCTGCTGTGTCTGCCTCTATGGAGCCCCACCCTCATATCCATCAGCCCCCATTCAGCCTGATGGATAATGCTATCATCTAGCTGACCCCTAGATGACAAAGGAGGCTGGAGGGTGAAGATCTGTGGGGTGATACCAGATCTTGAACTTGGGGATGCCCTAGTCTGAGGGATTGTCGTGGACATACAACTGATCTAGATCATAAAATGGTGGGGGGAGGTGGACACTGGCTGGAATTGTACTTTTTTTTTTTTTTGAGACTAGGTATCACTAATTTTGCCTGTGGAACTGCAGGCTCATGCTGCCCGGGGTACCACAGACTCAAGCAATCCCCAGCCTCAGCTTCCCAGGTAGCTGGGATTACAGGTGCGCGCCACCACGCCCAGCTGTTTTTGGGGACTATGTCTTACTGTGTTGCCCTGAGCGGGACTCGAACCGCAATCCCCAGCCCCAACCACTTCATAGGCTGAAGCTTACAGGCATGCGCCACCGTGCCCGGCGCTCACTGACTGGAATTCAAAATGGCTTCTTGGAAAACAGTTGTGTTGGTCCTGGGGCAGGTGGAGGTCTGGTGTGTAGGGTCTGGTAGGAACAGGAAGTTCCTGTAGAAACATGTAGTTCTGGACAGTGGGGAGGGAGGCTGGGGGCAAGGGTGGAGAATGGGGAGCCCTTCTACGTGGCTGGATTCAGAATCAACTGCTTTCCAATCTGTTTCTTCCACCATCACCCCTGGGCACCTGCTTCCCTCCATCATACCTCAGCATCATGACGAATAGATCAGAAGGTAGACAGTGACTCAAGACTGGAATGGCCAAGCATCATAATCTCTATCCCCCAGCTTTGGGGTGGGGGCCCTGTAACTCTGTCTGGTGGCAGCTTCTCCAGATTTGCTCAGCTTGGAGGACTCAGCTCCAGGCATGGGGTCAGCCATGGGCTTCCTCCTCCTCACAAGCCTGGGGGAGTGCAGCAAGGTGGCTTCCGGAGGGCTGCTTTTCTAAATTGTGGCCGAGGTCCTACTGCTAGTTGTCCTCAAGACTGTGACCCCTTTCACTGAGGGCTGAAAGTCACTGTCCAGAGATGCCTAGAGGCGGGTTTGCAATTCAACTGCTTCGAGAGGCCATTTCCCTGCCTCCTGGCACCTGTCACTGTCTTCCAGCCTACTTCACCAGGGGCTGCATGTCCTCTGTGCCCTCAACCAGAGCTCACCCCTCCCCCTTCCACCTGACTGCCTCATTTTCTGTGCTAGGATTTGCCCCTCCCCAGGTTGACTGACAGGAAAAGTCCAATTCCTCTAGAAAAGTCCAGTCCCCACCCTGAGCTCCCAGAACCAGTAATCAGAGACTCCAGTTTGTGACCCCAGACAGTCAAGTATCACTCCCCTGTGGGATGTCAAAGTCCAGCTCTTGCTGAGTGAGACTCTGCCATTGGCAGTCCCTTCCTGCTTCAGGTGGGATCTGTATACCTCCCCCCACCCCAACCTCACAGCTCCAGTCCCCTGGACCCCAGTCTTATGTGTGTGTGTGTGTGTGTGTGAGAGAGTGAGAGAGAGAGAGAGAGAGAGAGAGAGAGAGAGAGAGAGAGAGAGGGCGCACATGCACACACATATTCCTGAGAATAAGTAATCATCTTCAGGACTGGTGCTGTGACACTTGTATGAAAGAAATATAAGACAGATGCAGCAACGGTCATGTCTTAAAAAAAGGAGCACCCTCATCTGCTTCTTGAGCTCTTTAGAGCTGCAGCACATCCAAACTATTCCAGAGGAAGGCCTTGCCTCCTATATCACTAAAAGGACCCATCAAGGTTATTCTCTCCCTTTCAGGCACAAGGCCAGTTATACTTCCTGGGTCCTCCAGGTTGGAGAGGCCCCATGACTAATTCTGACCAATGGGCTGTGAGCAGGGGCAAAGCGCCTCTTTCCTGGGCTGAAACAATTCCGTGAAGGTGAGACCCTCCTTCTCTTTCCTGCCTCCACTCCTGTGGAATCCCACATTGAGATCAGGCTGTCAGTATGAGTGTCCCCCACCAACTCAGACTGTCTAGAGAGTGGGAAGCTGGGGGCTGGGGGCGGGGGGAACTGTCACCTCCTAACCTGTTTTTCATCTCAGCATCACCAACAATGCTGCCCCTGCAGCCATCTCTGCAGCAGGAATTTCCATCCAACAAAGCCCCCATCCAGAGGTCCAGGTCGAAGGAGCGGATCATGGGAAATCCTTTTCCTTCTCCCACACCTATACACAGAGATCAGAGCCCTCTCCTTGTTACCTCGATTTTGACAATCATAGCAATAGCTGCCACTTGGTATTTACTGTGTACCTGACACACAGCTAGGAGTCTTTATGTCTAGAATCCTACATGGTTTTTAGGCAATTTGAATACTGCGCTCACCAACCTCATCAATGACCTCTCAACTACTACTAGCTCAAGAGCTGTTTAGCCAGGCACGGTGGCTCGTGCCTATACGCTTCAGCCTATGAAGCGACTGGGGCGAGGATTTGCGGTTCGAGTCCCGCTCGGGGCAACACAGCGAGACCTAGTCCCCAAAAATAGCTGGGTGTGGTGGCGCATGCCTGTAATCCCAGCTACTTGGGAAGCTGAGGCTAGGGATTGCTTGAGTCTGTGGTACCCCAGGCAACGTGAGCCTGTAGTTCCATGGGCAAAATAGTGAGACCTAGTCTCAAAAAAAAATTTAAAAAAAAGAGCTGTTTGGTCTCTTCTTGAGATCTCTGTGGCATGCCTCCTTGCCCATAGCCCCTTCTTTGTTGATGCTCTTCTCCCTCCTATGTACCAGGCAGTGAGCTGTGCTGGAGGCCTAGGTCATTTGGCAAGGCAGCCCCCCTAGGAGCACAGCCCCATAGCTGACAGGCAGATAAGGACTGGAGAGGGGGAGACAAGGTGAACTGTCGGCTGGCCTCTAACCATCAGCTGAATGTGCACTGGGCTTGGCTGCTTCCTCACAGGCCCGTATCCCTGGGGAAGGCAGGACTGGAAGAGGAGACAAAGGAGAAGTTGAAGGTGAGCAAGCAAGTGAGGGTAGACAGCCAGCATAAATGGGTGTGGGATGACCTTTAATCCTGACTGTATGTTGAGGCTGGCAGAATTAGCACAAAACTGCATTCCAGAGGCACATTGCTAGGGCTAAATTCAGAGCAGTGAATAGGACTGACATAGCCCTGCCTGCATGGAGTTTAAAATCTAGTGGGGGACACAGTGACCTATGCCACATGCGGGGGTGGGGGAAGGCCACATTTGAGAATTAAATGAGATAGTTCCTACAAACAGTTACCTGAAGGCTGTTACCTGAAGAATGGGTAGAGGATCTAGAGGTCTCAGGTTGGGAGAGCCATAGGCTGGGGGTGGGGGCTGGACAGCCTCTGCTGGGGTGTGGAGGTGGTGCCCCTCCAGTTTACTCCCACTTCAATCAGACTTACCTTAGAAAGTCAGGTAAGAAAGACTTACCTCAGAAAATCAGGCAGTCAAGGTGCAGACATAATACAGGAGAGAAGAGGAAGAAATCAAGGCCCTGGACATACCACCTGGGTAGGACCCAAACAGAGGATGGTCGGGACCACAAGAGCTAGTGTGAGACTAGCTACTGTAATGACCTGTCACAGAGCTCCACTGACAAGGTTTTTGGAGCCTGGAGAACCAAACTCCTGTGTGTAATGTGAGTGAGGTTCCCTCCTTTTCCAGTGGGGGAGGAAGGCCTCAAAGATAAGGCTGCAGTCCCATGGCAGAAATGGAAACTAGGAGAGGAGCTGAACCAGCCACCTGCTGAAATCTGTCCCCACTGGGGAACTTCTCCACTGCCAGTGGCTGGGAGTTGGGTTCCCACACCAGTCACCAGAACTCTAAGGCTCAGAAGCAGCATCATGTGATAGTCACTGGAATGGAGGAGGCAGCCAGCACGAATGAGGAGGCACAGAAGCCAGTAAACACGTGGGTCTGGAGAAAAGGAGACAGACTCCTCCACCACAGGAAGTGCCAGAGTCAAAGAGCCTGGAGAGCCATGCCACATACCTGCCCTGCAAGAGGTTGCTGATGTGCTTGACCTGGCTACCTGCCTCGAAGTCACTCCTGGAGATACAAACAGCCTGGTCTGCTGCGTCCCAGGAGCATTGGTCCTCATCCATGAAAAGGACATTGCTCCAGAAAAGGAAAAAAATAGAGAAGACCAGTGGGTCAAGCATCAATCTATGACTCAAAGCAAGAGGGGAGTTGGAGTGACTGAGAGAGAAAGGGGGAGGGGAGAGTAGGGAGTAGAGCTATGGGTGCATTATTGATGGGAGGGCTGGACCTAAGGGGAATAGTAAGTATACAAAGGTGACTGATGTTGTATGAAAATAAGGAAATAAAAAAATAAATACAGTCTAGCAGGGGAGACAGGTGAGTCAGCAGACTCTTATCGCACTTAAGATAAGAGCTAAAGTGATCTGAGAGCATGGGGTCTAAGACCTTTTAGGAGGGAACCCACAACCCAACCTGGCAGGGTCAAATGAAGTATGAAGTAGCTGTTACCTGAAGAAGGGTAGATAATGATGAGAAGAAAGACTGATCTAGACAGAAGAGATGGCATTTGCAAAGGCCTGGAAATTGAAGGCTGGCACAAGACAGTAGATATGTATGGCTAGGAACTGAGTCTTAGAGAGATAAGGCAGGAGAGTGAAACCAAAGCTGATCATATAAGAACTGCAAACCCTCCACAAGTAGATAAACATTGAAAGGCAGTGAGCACACACTGGCGTGGCAGGAGGTTTTCCAACATGCTCAGATGGGTCACCAGCCCCAGTGTTATTCCTGGAGATCTGGTCAGCCTGGTCTGTAGTCCCTCAGGAATGTGGGACTTCACCCAGGAGGATGTGCTTTAGAAAAGAAAATGAAGAGAACAATAGGTTGGTCATCGATCAACAACTGGCAACAAGAAAGGAACTTAAGTGACCAGAGGGGAGGACCAGGGGGGGGCTGGGGAGGAGCATACCTACAAGCATCAGCTATGTATATTAAAAAAAAAAAAAGACCTAACCTAGGAATCTGTAAACCTCCTTCACCCTTGATTTTCACAGTTTTGGGGGATTTTTTGTTTTTTTTTTAAGGGCTGGGTGTGGGAGCATGTGCCTTTAAGCGCAGCTACAGAGCGTGGCTGAGACTAGGAAATGCTTGAGTCTGTGAGACCCACCCGGGGCAACATAGTGAGACCTAGTCTCAAAAAAATAGCTGGATGTGTTGGTGCACGCCTGTAATTCCAGCTACCTGGGAAGCTGAGGCTGGGGATCCCTTGAATCCATGGTACCCCAGGCAACATGAGCCTGCGTTTCCCTGGGTAAAATAGTCTCAAAAAAAAAAAAAAAAAAAAAAGGCAGTGAGCAGGAAAAGTAACAGATTTGCAGTTGAGACTGAGCTGGGAGCCTCAG
Organism: Uropsilus gracilis; assembly: GCA_004024945.1. NCBI lineage: Eukaryota > Metazoa > Chordata > Mammalia > Eulipotyphla > Talpidae > Uropsilus > Uropsilus gracilis. The sequence continues at coordinate 18,885 of PVHY01024668.1, forward strand.
TTTCCCCCTGTATAAAATGGGTATAATAACACATTTGAGAATTAAATTAGATAACCCTACAAACAGTGCTTGGCACACAGGTGCTATATTCATTCAGCTCTGCGTCAGTTGGTTGTTAAGCCTTGCTCATGACTCTGTGCTGGCAATAATCACATGCTGTCCTACATAACTATTTACTTATGCATTTATCTCCCAAACTGAGAAACGAAGGAAGTAGGAAAAGATGAAAAAGACCATGTCTTAATCCTGTCTGTGTTTTCAATTCCCAGCACAAAGCCTGGCACATATTCAGTGGGTGGTGAGTGCCAGTAGAGAACTGAAAAACAGCCAAAGCCTCTGAGGGGCCAGACAGAACTGGTTACACCGAGTTCAATCACAGGAGGTGAGCACCAGTACTACCCCCTAGAAAAAAGCAGGGGCTTGCTGGGGAACGGCCCTACTCCATGCCTCCCCTTCCCC
>PVHY01024669.1:0-19339 GCA_004024945.1 Uropsilus gracilis
AGCTCCACCCACATACACCTCTAACCTGTAGCCTGAACCACTGACAGGGACACGCTGGCGTTCCCCCATCAGGCCCATGCTTCCAGGAGACTGGAATTTTCAGTGCCCACCTAGGACCCGGCTGGCACAAGTCCACGGGTAGCCACTTACATTGTTCCCTCTCCTTCCTCAACATGACTTCCCCCAACACGGGCCCCAGCCTAGTCCCTTAGGCTCTTGCAATTATTTTCTGAGATACTTTGCTTAATACTTTTGCTGCTCAGGTGTTAGTTCTATAAATTGGAGATAATAAGATAACTGTGTAGGTTAAATTGATAAGTGTATGAGGCACCTATTTAGTGATCATTATTTCATTATGGTTGTAATTATTTTGTATCAATTAGTATTCAAGTAGGAAGAATTTCTCATTTAAAAAGATAAGTTTCATCTTAATTCCTATATGATTTTTATGACCCAGCACCTCTAGTTGTTCATTTCACATGCTTATATTTTATGTAAGGAGTAAAATGTATCTGCAAGCATCATCTAGTTTTAATTAAGATGTTTTATGCCAGAAATTCATATATTTTTTATTATTTAATAGATGAGATTGTGTATAGAATTAGTATGATTATGGGTGATGAACTACTTATCATTCATACATAATAAACATAATTGAATACATATTTTGCTGATTGCTTTTTAGAAATATAAGTAATTCTGTCCTTGTTAATTAGGATCTCTTGGGTCATTTATGTGAGGAGAAAATATATATGAAAGAGGTATCACAGGTATCTAAATGTCCAGACATGAAGTCTTTGGCCCAGATGTATATACATCCTTTCTCTCTTCTCTTTTTCTCTCTCATGGACATACAATCTCTCTCTTCTCTCTTGTCTCTCTTTCCTTCTCTCTGAATTGAACTGTATAATGATTATTTTGTACCATTATATGGAAGACACCTACATGCATACAAGATACCAGTTTTACCAGCTAATTTTAATAAAGGATTGTAAGACAAAGAATTTCAGAATATTTGGGAGAAGATAATTGAAATGGTGGAAGGCAATATCTAAGCTAGTTTTAGGCAAAATAAGGATAATGAATAAGGAAAGTTGAAATGCCAATGTGCTAATAGTGTACAGAGAAATTTCCCTGAAGGTTATTCTCAAGCCATATGTTTCTCTTCCTCCTCTTTTCATATTTAGCTTCCTAAGTCCTGATAATTAGAATCGTGTATGGGAAACTGACAATAGCCTTCAAGCCATAAGCTACTGATTTCAAACATTATTTGCAATCTTAGGAAAATTGTAACTGCTTTCATATGTATCTTTTCCCTGAGTATGACCTCATTTGCTTTATGTATGGATTGTTTGTATACCATTCGCAAGATGGCAAAAGTTCCCTGCCTGAATTTTGGACTTCCATTTCACCCAGCATGAATTTTTCTTCCACCAAATGATCCATGGCTATCTCAAATCCAAAACTGATGCATTATATATTTCTCCCAAATCACTTCTATTCTCACAAGACAAACTTCAGTTGCATCAAAATTTCCTTAGCATAAATATGCTAAAACACTCAGTCTCAAGATGTTCTTTCCTCTTTTTTTCTACCAACAAATTTGAAAGCGTTTGAATGCTCTCACTCATCTCTATGCCATGGACATCACTGCAGACATTCTCAATAGAGTAGGTGTTCATATTTTCTGTGATTCCTAGATCTTTTTAATACATTTAGAATTACCCACAAAGAGCACTCTACTAAAACCAAACCTATTCAAAACAAAATCATTAAGTATGCTTTTTTGTCTCAAGAAATTCTATTCAGTCTATTCTTTAGGCAATGGTTTAGATTCTATCCTCAAATATATAAGTATATATGCCAATTTATTGTATTTGCATCATACCTTTAGAGAGACAAAGGAAGAAAGCTTTGTTCCTTTGTGAACAAAGGATCACTTTGTGAACAGTGATCTAGTTTCACTGATCCTCAGACCTCTGAGTCAACTCCACACTGTCTAGTTTGATGCCCAACTCAGTTGTATACTCGCTGCAAAGGGTTCTACTACTCTAGATAGAAAACAATTTCTATGTTTCCACTTCTCTGACAGAAATGAAAATCAAAAGAACAAAAACATTAAAACCTATTTTTTACATGTTAATAGTCTCACTAAAATTGATTTTAAGTGGCAGTGTGTATTTTCGATTTTTTTCTTTCATTAGATGTCAATCAGTCCATATTTAAGTAATGACTTTTTAAATGAGTGAGTGAAGAAAGGAGTAAAGCTGAACTGAAAACTCTCTGGCAGAAATTATTCATACTGTACTCCTGGGTTTACATAAGTTGGCTAGTATATCACAGTGATTCTGTCTAGTGTTACCTTGCAATCAATTACTTATAACACAAAAATACCTGAGAATAAACCTAAGACATGAAAGATCTATACAATGAAAACTTTAAAACACTGTTATAAGAAATAAAAGAAGACATAGAAGTAGAAAGACATCCCATGCCCAGGAACTGGAAGAAATAACATCATCCTACCAAAAGCAATCTACAGGTTTAATGCAGTTCCAATAAAAATTGCAATGACATTCTTTTAAGAGATACAACAAAAATTACTGAAATTCATATACAATAACAAAAGATCTTGAATATCCAAAACCCTCCCTAACCAAAAGAAGAGAGAAATGATGCATTATAATCACAGATTATGGGTACATATGCAGATACTGAACAAATGAAGGAAAACAAACAACTGGGGCTACATCAAATTAAAAAAGCTTCCGTACAGCAAAAGATACAACAAGCAAAAAGAAAAAGAAACCCAACTGAATAGTAAAAAAAAAAAAATTTCCCTCCATAAAACTGATAAGGTTATGATAACAAAGATCCACAAAGGACTCAAGCAACTTAGCAAAATCAAAGCAAAAAATCCAGTTTAAAAAAAAAATGGGGAGAACTAAAAAGACTCTTCTCCAAAAAGGAAATACAAATGACCAATAGGCAAATGAAAAATGCTCAAGATCACTAATAATCAGGAAAATGCAAATCAAACTCACAATGAGATACCCCATCTTATACTAGTAAGAATGACCCTTAAAAAAAAAAAAAAGCAACAAGTCTTGGCATGGATGTGTAGAGAAAGGAATATTTTTACACTGTAGGTGGAAATGCAAACTAGTACAGCTGCTATGGAAAGCTGTGTGAAGGACACTCTAATCAAAAATGGAACTACCATTTGATTTAGTAATCCCAGTTCTGGAAATCTACCCAAAGGATACAAAAACACTAACTCAAAAGGACACCTGTACTTGGTTGTTTATGGCAGCACTATTTACAATAGCCAGGATATAGAAACAACCCAAATGCTCCCAAAACGGGTAAATGATTGAAATAGATATGGTATATTTACACAATGGAATGTTAGTTTGCAATCAAAATTGACAAATACGAAGAATCTGTGATAACAGGGATGAACCAAAAGGGAATCATATTAGCATAAATTAGAAAAAGACAGAAACTATATGGTCTCAACTATAGATGGGATATAGGAATAACAAAGGGTCAAGAAAAAGCTAAAATAAACTAGCAACAGAACTGTGACAAGCAGCTAGGGAGGGATAGGGGGAGGAAGAAATCATGGAAGGGAAGAACACTGAAGATTAAGATAAATGTTCACTGGTGATAGGGTGGAGGGAGACTCTGGGGAGTGCAGTGATGTTTTACATATATATATATATGTGTGTGTGTGTGTGTGTGTATACTCACACACACACACACCCATACCACCCATACACACACATATATATATGTGTGTGTGTATATATATACATGCATGCATATGTATACATACACATATACATATATACATAAATATGTAAACAAATGATTAATAAAAATAAGCTAGTTTATTTTATTTCAATCCTATTTGGCATTTTTGTCCATATTTTAGCAGGGTGACTCATGTCTTCGTCTAATTCTGGGACCTTCTGTGCCATTGTTTCTTCAGACGTTAATTTTCTATCATTTCATTTTTTTCAATTGAATTTTGAAACCTCATAGTCATATCATAGATTTTAATATATCCTCTACTCTCAAAATTGTATTTGGTATTTTCCAACTCTTTGTGTAACATCTGGTAATTTTCAATAAAAAATAATTTTATTAATTTATCCTTATTAATTTATCAACTGAATATACTATGATAGTCAGCCCCTGAGGAGAAACAATACATCCTTGGTCACATGGCCTAATTATGGAAATACGGACAAAATTACTTAAATTCATTGTACTTCCATTTCTTCTTTAAAATAAATTATAAGAAAATTGCTATACTTTATCGTACCTACTTTGTGGTGTTATTCTGATTTAATTTCTGTATTTTTATGTATATCCCTTTCAGTTCCCCTATCCTTATAACTAATTTAGACTCTCAATTCTGAATTTTTTCTACTAGTACTTCATTGCATTTCTAAGGGTGTGGTAGACAAGGAAATTTACTCAACAATTCTCTATTTTCTGTATAACTACTACATGCATGTTATTATTTTGCACAAAATCCACCCCATCCCAATTGAAAAAAAAAAAAAAGCCAAGAGTCAGTCATTTTCTCAGACTAAATTTATATCTCAATCAGTGTCTTCAATCATTTAGACTCATTTGTTGATTTAAATATCCCATATATTTCTTCCAAATAGTTCACATAGATGACTGCTTGTTTCTACTAGAAGTCTAACAAAGATGTCATGCATATTCTGCTCTATATGTATTGTCTTCTTCAGTAATTCGGTCATTTACTTATTTATATAATCATTATTGGTGAAATTATATTTCATTTAAAATGCTGTGAATACAAAGATGAATAATTCATGGTTTCTGCTGTATTAATGAAAATCATGCAATGAAAATAATTTTAGTAAAAAGTGATATATGCCATAAAATCATTTTTATAACACTACCTGTAACTGTAAAACAAGCATGCACTTCTTTTTAATAATGAACATTTTCATACATAAAAAAGTACCAACAGTATTGGAGCAAATATCCTTTAACTACCACTTTGAATTAGCAAATATTAACATTTTGTCACATTTGTTTCAGAATGATCATTTTATAATCAAATTAGTTTGGTCCATTTGCCTAGTCACTTGAAATAGCCATCCTGTAATTCCCAAGGATAATTTTAAAATGTCTGCCTATATATGCTACTGCAAAATATGGAATTAACCTCTTCATAATTTAATTTTCTACAATGCAATCTAACTACACCAATAGCAACATATTTGTGATAATATTTGATGATATTTAGATAATACCCTTTAGGCTATAAAGGATATAATCTCCTTTAAAGGGAATGATCCGGAGTCATCTTTGCCATCAGAAATTTCCAAGACTAAAATGATCTTTAATATACTTCATCTTCTGTATCCTAGTTAGGAGATTTTTTTAAAAATAATTTTTGAATTTTTTTTTTGTGGGAAGGAAGCAAGTTACATAGATAGGTATACCTATTACAATACCATAATTACGAAATTATAACCATGCAAAATAACATGTTATTTACTGATGTGTGATTTAAGAGTTTCAAATACCACTAGAATGCAAACATCAAATCCACTGTACTAATTATTATTTCTGGGAATGTATAATGGGGAATAGGATAGAAGAGATATCCACAGAGAATGTTAACTATCTCTGTGATGGTTGTTCTTTTTTTTAATTTAATTTATTTTTTTAATTTGCATATATATGTGTGTATTTATATTTATATTGCATAATTGTGTACCCCGGGGCTTTCCCACTTTGCTAACACCTGTTAACCATCCAGATGTTTGCGTTCTTCCCTTCCCTTCCTTTTACCCCGCCTCCTCTCTCACTCCACTGTTCACTCCCATTGGTTGTTCTTTTCATATTCGCTTGTTTTTCCCTATATCCGTCCTATAAGTGAGACCATCCTGTATATATCTTTTTCTTTTTGGCTTATTTCCGCTAATATGAAGGCATTTGGTTTGTTTCCAAATCTTGGCAATTGTAAACAGAGTTGCAATAAACATGCACATTCAGGTGTCCTTTTGAATTAGTGTTTTCATGCTCTCTGGGTAGATTCCCAGTAGTGGAATTTCTGGGTCAAATGGTAAGTCAACTTTCAGTTGTTTGAGGGTCCTCCACACAGTCTTCCATAGTGGCTGGACGAGTTTGCCTCTCACCAGCAGGGTAAGAGAGTTCCTTTTTCTCCACATCCACGCCAACACTTGTTGTTGTCTGTTTTATTTATATGGGCCATTCTTACTAGTGTAAGATGGTGTCTCAGTGTGGTTTTAATTTGCATTTCCCTGATTATTAGTGATGTGGAACATTTTTTCATATGCCTATTAGCCATTTGTATCTCCTCTTTGATGAAGTGTCTTTTTAGTTCTTCTCCCCATTTTTTGACTGGGTTTTTTGTTTTGTTTTTTTGTTGAACTGTAGGAGCTCTTTGTGGATCTTTGTTATCAGATCCTTGTCACTTGTCTGGAGGGCAAAAATTTTCTCCCAATCGATTGGGTTTCTTTTTGTTTTGTTTATTGTCTCTTTTGCTGTATGGAAACTTTTTTGTTTGATATAGTCCCAGCCGTTTATGTTTTCCTTTATTTTTTTGCCAGCCATAGTTGTTTCCCAAAATGGATTTCTGAGGTGAAATTCATGCAGGGTTTTGCCCAGGTTTTCTTCCATGAATTTTATGGTTGCAGGTCTCACTTCCAGGTCCTTTATCCATTTTGAGTTAATTTTTGTACAGGATGTGAGCATGTTGTCCTGGTCCATTTTTTTTCTTCAGGTTTTGAGCCAGTTTTCCCAGCACCATTTATGAAGAGGCTATCCTTGCTCCAGATTATGTTTTTTGCCCCTTTGTCAAAGATTAATTGACCATATATGTGTGGTTTTATTTTTGGGTATTCAATTCCAATCCATTGGTCTGCTTGTCGGTTTTTGTACCAGTACCATGTTGTTTTAAGTATTAAGGCTTTATAGTACAGTTTGAAGTCTGGAATAGTAATACTTTCATTCTCTCTTCTGTTTGTCAAAAGGGTTTTGGCTATTCGGAGTCTTTTGTTGTTCCATATGAATTTCAGTAATTTTTGTTCTATCTCTTTAAAATATGTAATTGGGATCTTTATTGGAATTGCATTGAGTCTGTAGATTGCCTTTGGTAGTATGGCCATTTTGATAATGTTGAGTCTTCCAATCCAAGAACAGGGAATGACTTCCCATTTTTTAACATCATCTTCTCTAATTTGCATACTGATATCTTGTTGTATCCTAATTTTCTTTTATTTAGACATTCTAAGCTGAAATAAACTGCATAGTTTAGAATTAAAAAATATATATACACTTACTTCATCTTCTAAGATCTACCATACTTCTTATCAAACTTTTCCATAATGACTGATAAATTTATTTATTCCAGCATTCCTTTTTCTGTTTCCCAATATTTCTTCCTCTTTAAGGCTGACATGAGAGACAACACTCATTAATGAAATAATGTATGCTAGGGATTTGAAATCATTAAATCTTAAATAAAATAATATTTGATATATCACCATCTTTTCTCCAGCAAGACATTAGTACTTAGTGAACTGCCTGTTTTTATTTCATTTTTGATTACCAATAACCTCTTAGCATTTTTGATACAAATAAATATACTCATACACTCATGTACTCACATGTGGTAATGAAAAAATTAAAATAAAGCAATTTTAGAAAATGCTCTCTAAATCAAAGTTTGGTATGATCTATTTTCCAAATAGAATGTGGAACTGATGAATTGTAGACTGAGTCATAAAATATGCACCTTTCCTCCTTTATTATGTGCTTGTGATGGTTAAGTACATGACAATTTGACTACTCAGGGTCAAGAAATGCCCAGATTAAAAATTATTTCTGGGTGTGTGAGGGTTTGTTCAGATGAGACTAGCATTTGAATCAGTAAACTCAAATAAGTAGACTGCTCTTCCTATTTTAATGTGCAACATCCAATTCACTGAAAGTTTTAGATGATTTTACCATAATATAATGAAAATTCAAACAGCTTAATCAGTGGGAAAAACTGAGATCTTTTAAAAGGTGTAGTGGTTTACCAAAAGTTCATGTTCACCTGGAACCTGAGAATTTAACCTTATTTGGAAATAGAACTTTTGCAAATATAATAACTCAAATTAAGTCACACTAGACTAGAATGAAAGCTAAATCCCATGACTATTTTCTTTATAGAAGAAATTAAGGGAATGTGAAGGCACAGAATCAACCTTAATTTTAAGAGTTATAGAATTCAGAAGAGTAAAAGACTATGTTTTTATTGATTCAAGCCACTCAGCTTGTGTTAATTTTTAATAGCACTCACAGAAATATATTTTATGAAAGTATAGTACCTATGATTCTAGCCAAATAATAGTAAAATGAAAAGAAATTAAGACAAACTTATACATGGTTTATTTTTATTTTTATTAATTCTAGCAAATTGAGCAAATCATGTATTTAAAAAGTTCATGACCAAGTAGAAATGTAGAAAATTTCATAAATATTGTCAATTACAAGAACAAATTGAAGGGCAAAAGTGTAAAATGTGGAAAATGATTTATGAAACCTAACATGTATTCAAAATTTTTTTAAACTTGATCTTAGCCAAAAAAGCCGAGAAGCAATGTTCATGATTTTTTTTAAAAAAGAAAATCCTTTAGCAGAATAAACTAGAAAATTTTAAACTTTATAGATTCTATCTACCAAAACCTTTGCAAACACTAAAGCGACACTTCAAAGATATTATTAGTAATGACATGCACAAACTAAAGATTCTCTTCATATATACACATATATACATATATATATGAATGTATGTATAGGGATATATAGGGATACATATATATATATGTAAAGAGAGAGACATATTAGGTGGACAAAATAACAGAAGTTGCTTTATATGCAAACAATTTGATTTTCTAAGGAAGGAAAATATCTCCTACATTGTACTCTCAGGAAATTTTAAAGGAGCTATTTGTAGCTTTAATTAAAACATTAAACAAGATTGCAGAATAAAACACTAAAGAATAAAAATTAATACCTTCATATAAATAAATATGGAATATGTGATATTTTAACTACCATTTATAATAGCAGGAAACAAACCTTCTAGAGTGGGGAAACAAATTGAAGACACATGAAATCACTTGAGATTAAAAAATATTTTAAAAAATATGGTTCATAGGCATGCCTATATTCACTGCAGGGACAGGGTGTGTTGCATATGAGGGTACTAGTTTTGCACTGACTAGGTGCATCACTCGTCCCCTATAGGGTAAATGAGTTCGGCACTTTCACACCAGTAGGCTGTGGATATCACCTGTGGCCTGATCATGTAATACAGAGGGGGGCTTGGGAGATGGGCAGGGGGCACTGCCCCAGCAATTATGAAAACCTAGACCCAAAGAGCATGGTGGGTGTAGGTACACTTGAGCCTAGATATGGGATAAAAGTGGCTGCAGGAACAGCAGCAGCACTATGGCTACTAGAAACATCACTGCCGTGACAAATGAGTGAGATTATGGAAGCGGCAAGAGAAAACATTAGGGAATGAGCATAAAGTTGTGGAGAGGTGGGAGGTTTGGTTGCCTGACTGTTCCCCAGTCTTCCTGCCTGGCCCTGGCCTGCCAGTCTCCCTGCATGGTGTCCCTATGTACCTGGTTCTCTGAGAGCATAAAAACCTGCAAAATCCACCGAGGGCTCTGGGAGTCTCTTCATGTGTCTGCCCTGAATTGATAGTGAATTGACAGCAGGCATGTTTGCCATACATCCCCTGAGTACATCCCGTGGAAGCCTGTCTCTCTCTGACCCAAATTGTTAGATGCTGTACCCCTGAGATAATCCAAGTACCTGAAGACATTAGACTGGTCAAAAGTGAATGTTAGTGAGCAGGGCATCTCAATAGGCAAAATGTCAACAGATTGTTTATGTTCCACAACACATGGCTGGTCCTCAGCCAGGGCAAGCTGACAGCACTGCCACCAAACATCACATCACTGAAGACTTTGTAAGAGTTTAATTATTTTTTAAAACCAGGTTATTGAGGATCTTCCCACACAGACACCTGAACCTGGACATAAATAAATAGATTAAACACTTTGATAGAGTATTTGGCTCTCTATCAGTTCTGGAAGTCCTTGGGTGAACTTTCAACACAACTTAAATACAAATTTTTACTTTACTGCAAAACTTTTTACTTATCAAAATGTGTGCCCTCAATTTAAATGACAAGGATTTTGACATCTTGCTGCTAGATATTGAAAACATTGCAGGGACTCAGTCTCACAGATAATGACCTGGTCTCGCTGCCTAAAAAACTGGAAAGTTTACTCAATTTCAGGAACTCCATATTCAGTAGAATCATCTGAAGCTGTTGCTTTAAAACTAAGAAACTTGGATTTATTGGTAAGCAACAAGAATTCAAATATGAGAACAATTCCTGGATTGCCCCAATTACTGACCAACTCCAGCTTGGTGTGTCACGTGGTTTTGAATATATGCATTCTGAGACACAAAAAGTATACGTATAAACATATATACATATAAAGTTTATATATACATATATTTATACTATAATACTATACATAAACAGAGAGGTGATAGATTAAATAGATAGATGGATAGATAGATAGATAGATAGATAGATAGATAGATAGATAGATAGATAGATAGATAGATAGATAGATAGATAGATAGATAGATAGATAGATAGATAGATAGCTGTTATAGCAGTTACCAGACACATCAGGCAGGACATCAACGGGGCCATGTGTGATCACATCAGTCCCCCTACCAAAACATCATTAATCCACATCATAATTCACAATAGTCGACTGAACTGCTTTTACATTTTGCTCCACAATTCCACTCTCCCCCATTGGTAACCTTAATTCTATAGTAAAATATACAGTTTGTTTCTTTTCGTTTTTTGTTTCTTTGTTTTTTCCTTTATAACTCACATATGAACTAAGCCATCTGATCTGTGTCTTTCTCTATCAGACTTATTTCACTTAAGAAAAGCTCACCAGTTCCATTGATATGGACAAGTGACAATTCAACTTTTATATCTCTATCTGTACACACACATACATATATGTAAATATAACATGTTATGGCTGTTTCTTCTATGTATATTTATACCACATCTTAACCTATTAACCAATTGTTGGGCATTTAAGTTGTCTCCATACTTTGGTTATCGTGAATAGTGCTTCTAGGGGTATAACTGTGTGTATGTCTCTTTGTATTCTTCAAGTAGATGTCTAGAATAGAACTGCTAAATCATATTGTAGATTTATTTTTATAAGTGTAATGCATTGTTTATATTTTGAGAAACCTCCATACTACGATTTTAATAGAGACTGGACCATTCTAAATTCCTACTGAAATGTACAAGAATTCTGATTTCTATACACCCTAGACAACACTTGTTGTTTCTGGTCATTTTTATATGTGCCAAAGAAAACTATGTAGATAAAAGTTTTCATAATCTTCTCTATTTCCTTTGACTTATACTATTAAGTTTCTTGTTATGTCTTCAAAAGTTCAAGTTAATGAAATGTTAGAAACTGGATAAAGAAAGATTTAAAGGAACAAAGATCCAAATTTTAAAACCTTTATAAATAAATCATAAAAGTCTAATAGTAGAGTAAAAGCTATTTATAATCAATAAAATACTCCATATTTTACATTATCAAGGGTACTGAATAATTCCTTTAAGTCAAAAGAATAAGAACAAACATTCTATTGAAAATCTATTTTGGTCAATACATATAGCAAAATAAGTTTCAATGATAATCAGATAAATGCAAATTTCAACAGTATGCTGTAATTGCACATTCAACAAAAGAGGCAAAATTAAATTTCTCATAGCAATAGTCTGAAACATTGAAGAAAACTGGACCTTGTATAAACTTAAAAGTAGCATTTTAAAGTTTTAAAATTATTTTAGAAAATTCTTTTGCCCAAATGAAAAAAAACAGTTAAAATATATTCAGTGATTCTACATTTACAAAATATTTTCATATGGCATAAAAAATGCACATGTTTTAATGTCATAATCAATATTAAAATGTAAAACTAAATGTGTATATTGATACTATGGAATACTTATAATACAGTAAAAATGAACATACTATGTTTAAATGTTTTATTATTTAATCAAAGAAAATACTTTTTAATCAATGTGTAGTGAGAAAAAGAGAGACAACACATTCATACTTATTATGCAAATTTGAAAACACTGACACATTTGATAAACTTTACATAGATAGTTTCACAGGTAGCACCATAGGAAAATGTATGAAACATTCTATATAGATAGCCTCAATTGATTATAATTATTACAGCCAAAGAGAGAGAAGGTAATAGAATTTCACAATAGGAAAATAAGAGGAACATCAAGTTGAATTTTATGAAAATTCAAAACCCATTCTTAAATGTTATGCTAAATATGGATTTACTTTCAAACTATACTTTCAAATGTTTATAAATGCTTAAAAGTTTTTTCTAATGCCTTTACCTTTCAAAGTCACATTTCTGTCAATTCACTCTTTATTTGAAGCTCTGTGACACTTCTTGTCATTTTCCTCTGATTTCATTTTAATTTTCTTTTATCTATGAGTTTTTTCAATTTCCTTGAGTATACAAAGTTACTGTTATTAAATTCCCTTTTCTATTTTTTTAAGATTTTTTAATTTAAGCCTTTATTGACTTTCAACTTAAAATATAAGCAGAGAAAAATAAAACCTGGGATAATTTTCAAATTAGTCACACACCAGGGTTTATATTCATAAACTTTGAGAAAGACTGCTTATGATAAATCAATTAAATTTGAGCCTAAAGAGAGATATAAAAATATATAAAAATGATAGTATAAGTGACTCTTCCAACAAAAAATGAAATATTCATTCAATTAAAATTTATTCTTCCTTATCATATGCAGACACTGCATATTCCTACAGGTTACATCTATAAAATAGTAAAAAATTAATTTTGTCTAATATATATTTATAAACTTCCCAGTCATATTGCATCTATTAATTTACATTTTGGTTTTGCATTTTAGAAATACAATTTAAAATAATAATAAACTATACTTATGCAATGGTTTTTCTAAATTGTATTGTCATTCAATCCTATGGATCTATTTTCCAGATAATTGCATGACATCTGATTACTGTTCATTATTTTGCAAGCTGCAATAAAAATTAAAAGATACTCTTTTCGTGATTCACAATATATTTCTAATAATAAATCTAGCTTTTAGTATATTTTTAAAATAGGATATAATAAATTTATTAGCTGTACTGTTACTAAAAAAAAAAGCACTGCTTGGCCCCAGATTTTGGCAAATACCAGAGTAGTCAATTATGCACTTGGTGCACATATCATATGAAGTACTAGTCACTTTTATTCACTACCAAAAGTTCCATACAATCTTTGTGGTACACTCTTGTTATCTTACGTAGGCCCCTAATATTTTTTAAAGATTTGTTGAAAATATAAAGGTCTTCATTCATTATTAAAACACAAAGGTTTGGCTTCTCACACATTTTTTTTTCTAAAATGTCCTAAAAATCTGGAATGATCATTGAAACAATCACAGGGATACTTACTAAGAACAATTCTGTTAATTTTCTTTTAAGCTAACACTTATCTTTGTACAATGTTTCCATCTTTTGCATGTCAAATTTAAGTATGGCACTCAAATAGAGATTTGTTTGCACATGATGTTCTTTACTGTTCTATTCCAGACAAACACTATTATCCTTGATCTTAGTGATAACTGAAATTTTACTCATCTCATTTTAAATTTTGCTTTTTATTTCTGGAAATGAATATACCTGATTCTTCTGTTTTCTACTCAAATTACTATGCCTTTTCAGTCATATATTTACAACACAAATATTTTTGGACTGAGTATGTGCCACTCTTCTCAAATATGTTCTTAATCTTCACATTAGATAGGCATATTTTACCAAGAACTTGCTTTTTTAAATCAGAATCCATGGAATTCAACCTTATTTATGATATCACATAATACACTACTTGTATCTTCTCCTTTAAAAAAAACATGAACCAGATAATAGAGGAAAGTATCACATTGGCTTCAAAGTCTTTTGATACATCAACAATACTTCAAAACTTGGCTCACTATTTATTACCGCATATCGACAAAACAACAGTTGTGTTCAGTAAGTATGATGAGCCTTCAGCTCTCCAGCTTTGTCTTTCAAATGACTATTCTCCACATGACTGGCAGATTCATTTTTCTAAAACAGGATTCTGATTATGCAGGTAAGTCATATGAGAGACCACGCAGCACTCCGTATTTCTATCTCAATTTGCTTTCAAACTTTCTTTCAGCTCTTTTCATCTTATCTGTATGACAAAGTATTTTGGTAATCATAAACCATGACTCATTAAAATTTATATATCAATCATACTTAAAATGCACTATAAATCCCTTTTAAAATTCTGTGGATTTTGAATACTCAGTAAGTCTTGTCAGGATCTCAAACATTGTTTAATATTGCTTTTAGAATGTATGCCTAGATCATTTTAAAAATACCACACAAGAAATAAAATCAATACTTCCCATTTTAGGACATATCATGGGTATGGTTAAGTCATTCTGTCCATTAAATGGTATCATTAACTACAATTCTGTCTGTAAGTAACAATAAAATAAAACTTATGTAGCCAACATGCTAACTATATTTCCACTGGAAAAAACTGTTGGAAAGTATCTCTGAATGGTACTGCAGGCTTCATCGCACAACACAAAGGTCTTATTTTCTTTGTAAAATATTGTCTATGTGACACCAAGTTCTTTCCCTATATATATCTACTTTTTTTTTTTTTACTTTTAACTGTCTTCTGTGAACTACATGTTTTATTAGAGCTATTAAGGAATCTTATAATCTAGTTAGAAGTAACAATATTATATGTGTATCTATCTTCAATTAGGGTCAGTTTAGGCATGTATAAGATAATTTAGAGATTTGCTTCTGAGTGGTGGAAGTTTAAAACATGTTCAGAATACAGAATAACATGGAATGTAAAGGCAAGAAAAGGATAAACTCC
This sequence comes from Uropsilus gracilis, assembly GCA_004024945.1. Taxonomy (NCBI): domain Eukaryota; kingdom Metazoa; phylum Chordata; class Mammalia; order Eulipotyphla; family Talpidae; genus Uropsilus; species Uropsilus gracilis. Next base: position 15,127 of record PVHY01024669.1, read on the forward strand.
CAAACAGCATATGATTATAGGGGAATTTGTATAGTCACTTTATTACCCAGCTCATCAGCAGGAATCAAAGTAAGTATTTTGGAATTCACTGTGATGGGTTCTACTATCTAAATGACTAAAATAAATTTGTGTTATATATCTATTATTAACCCTATATCAAGCAGTGATAATTAGCAATTTTTAAAGTAATACTTTTTAAAATCCTCTTAAGAATTAATCTCCTTTAATAGGCATCACTAAAATAGACAGATAATCTAAATTAAATGTTCTTTTTCTATTATTCTTATTCTATTATGATTTTCAGTGCATTTGAGTACTTGTTTTTTTGTTATTATTTGGCTTTAAAATTATCCTTAGTTTTAAGAATTTCTGAGATTGGAGAAGAGGCTTCCGTTCTTTTAAAAATTCTCATTATTGTGTTTTACAGATATGTTGATAATATCAAAATGAAAGATAATAGTTAAGTGATTTGAAATTAAAATGCCTATTAAAGTTTAGAAATTAAGCAGAGAATTAAAATATATATTGTTGGAACATTTAGAATATTTTGCTTCGGTAGATAATAGAGATGAACTTGATATTCTTTAGACTACTTAAAGTGGGTAACTCAGTTAACATAACAGTATCTGCATATAACCTATAAACTCAGTTAAGAAAAAAACCTATACAACTTAATGAGAGAGTTCACTAGTTGATTAAGGAAAGCTGCTTAACAAAAGCATCAACTATGAAAGCAGAGAATAACTAAAAGTTATAAAAATGAAAAATGTAAAATAACTAAGAAAATTTTATGCAGTTTAAACATTTCTTGGTGCAGTTAATACATAAATATACAATCAAATCTATTACCTAGAAAAAAAACAAAATTTCTATAGTATTTTATATTACCTTCATTTTACTATATAATTTTAAGATTATATAAAGATTATTTAAGATTATATAAAGAATATAATAAAATAACAATTACACTAATTAGGTTTACAGCTATATAATATATATGCATAAAAGTGTATGTGTCTAATTTTATGCATATTTATATAATTTATATACATAGAATATATACTACTAGATGCATACATCTGTATATGTATAACATGTATCATTAGCTATTGCATCATTAAATTTGTCAGACAACAGATGGAAAATTGCTAATTCCAAAGATTTTGATAAAATGTAGACAGAAGAAAGTAGTAGTAAATTAATGAACCTCTACTACATACCTGTAAGAATGATGCTTTTCCATTTTTACCAACATTGATGAACACTGCAGTGCCATGTTAAGCAAATTATCAAATAGAAAAGGACAAATACCTGATAATTTCACTCACATGGAATATAAACAAACCTAGTGAACAAACCAACCCCCCCCCAAAAAAAAAAAACCCTTAGACTGTAACAACAAATAGGTGATTACTAGAGAGAGGAGGAGTATGGAGATTGGGAGGAAAGGGTAGAGGGACTCAATTTAGTGGTAGGTATATAGAGAGAGATGAAGCTATAAGCTCAAAATTTACATAGACTTGTAAACTATATAAATTGTAAAAATATGTAATTACAATAGTAATCTCAATAAAAAATTAAACTTTAAAGCAGTTTGTTCTATTTAAGAATATATTGATTTACTATTAACATATGAAGTCATAATTCATAAATTTTGTTACCTTCAAGAAAAATTCTATGGATAAAAACATTCCACAGTCACACAGACACAGATACACACATGTACTTATGATAAATGAGTTTTGTCTCAAAAGTGTGCATAAATACAATTTTCAAAAATGTAATTTTGTCAAATATTTTTAAGAAGTCAACTATTTTTGATTTATTTCTACTCTCTCTTAGGACAAACTCCTTTATTTTATCTCCTGTGGATATTCCTCGGTACAGAGAGGAAGGTGTGGGCTGCTGGAAGGGTATGAAAGGGAATAAGCAATTCTGTGACTGTTCTGCTCTAGTATTCCATTCATTAGCACATTAAGAATGATATCTGAAAAATGCATGTGACTCCATTTTATTCTGAATATACTTTAAAATCATTACTAGAAAAGTTGGTGGGTATTAACACATGAAAGTCATAACAGTAGCTACACATAACCTATAAAGTTTTTTTTTTATTGATAAAGAGATAACCTTTGTCGTCTAACCACAAATTAGAAATAAAATTGAAATATTTTTATGAAAATTAACAGTTTTAGCAACTTAATAATATAGATACTTAAGGAAGCTTGACAGATTCAAGGAGTGGTAATTTGAACTATCTAGGTGTATTTATTGTGACTTTCCTAACTTAGGATTCTTTGAGAAATAACCTATGTTCTATTGAATACCACTGAAATGGTAATCACTGACTATACTGCTATATTGGAACAACTGGAATATCTAGACATTCTTTAAAAGTTTCTGACAGTTTTCTGAGAGGGAATATTTTTTAAAATATGTATCTCTTTACTTATGTTAGAATTCAGGATATGACTTTGTTATTCAGATTTTTCTCTGTTGTTACACATGAGGATGCACTTTTTTTTGTTTTGTAACTTGAATGATCTATTTATTCTACAATTGTAGAAAACCATTTTATACTCATGGTAAAACTCCATAGACCTACCATGGTCTCAAGACCACCAAAATCCATAACACACTTCTAGAAAAGTCAACATAATTCCAAGTGCCCATGATCTATCATTTTGGATTTAGCTCTAAACACAAGAGAATGAGTAGCATCATTTCTGAGGCACTAGTAATTAGGCATATGTGAACAATAGAATTTCTGTAAAAATATGTGAATCAGGATGAAGGTCCATGAGTGACATGGTTATGGGAGAACCTCAAGGAATACAATGATGTAAAAAATATATATGCAATCAATAAAAAAAAATAAAAAAGAAAAACTCCACAAAGGATACCAATAAGATATATGATACCTATCCATAAAAAGATATATACAATACAGAGATATATACATATATATATATAAAGACATACACAAAAATGTAAATCCATATCTGTGAATTATATGTTACATGTCAACATTATCTTAATAAAAATAATACAATTTAATACATTCTAAGCTGAGAGACTCCTTCAAAAATAAAAATAGATATTTCATACAATCCAGCTATCCCACTCCAAAATTTACCTTAAAATGTGAAAACAGGGGGTCGGGCATGGTGGCAGATGCCTGTAAGCAGCAGCCTAGGAAGCCACAGCTGTGGCAAGGAATCGCGGTTTGAGTCCTGCCTGGGGCACATAGCAAGTGGGACCTAGTTCCAAAAAAATTAGCTGGGCATGATGGCACGCGCCTATAATCCTAGCTACCTGGGAAGCTGAAGCTGGGGATTGCTTGAGTCTGTGGTACCCCGGGCAACGTGAGCCTGAGCCTGCAGTGTCACAGGCAAAAATGGCGAGACCTAGTCTCAAAAAAAAAAAAAAAAAAAAAGTGAAAACGCTGTTTGGAAGACAGATGTATGTATGTGTGTATGCATGGATGTATGTATGTACACATATATGTAGACCTTTGTTTACTGCAGAAATTTTTTTACAATAATTAAAAGTTATAAACAACCTAATTGGGTCATGGACAGATGAATACATGAAACACATGTGTTATATATACACAATCGAATACTATACAGTTTTAAAATGAAGTAAAGGCCTGCCATTTGTAACACTATAGATGGGTCTCAAAGGTGTTATGATTATTGAAATAAGAAGACTGGAAGATAAACACTGTATGATTCTACTCATGTCTGCTATATGGGAAAAAAAGATGAAATAAATAAATTATAATTATAATTAACTTTTGTACTATATGACTGATTAATTGCCTAAAACACTATATATATGCACAAAAATCTCAAATAAATCGCAGCAGATTCATCACCCCTTGAGTGTGTGTCTGTTAGCCATTCGCCGGCTCCTGTGTCTTTCCTGCCCAGTTGAACTCTGGTCATCTGGCCTGTGCCCTCACCCGGCCTGTCCGCAGCAACTGATTAGTGGTTATCAGATGGGAAGGAGATGGAGGTAGTTTGTTAAATCAGGACAAAGGGGACAGTAATATGATGATGGATAGAACTGGAATGTTTGGTGGTAAATTTATTGTAGTCTGTATTTTACTGATTCTCGGTGTTGAACACATCAAATCTATATAATGCTATAATGTGATTCAAATTAAAAACTAAAGAAAAAAAAAACCTTCATCCTGTTTAGAAATGTT